>JABUQX010037982.1:22500-37514 GCA_015478945.1 Trachelipus rathkii
TATATCATATATATATATATATATATATATATATATATATATATATAAACGATATTTTTTAACCCATTAACGGCCAATGTCCCATTTTTGGGACGCAGCTTTATACATGCTTGAAATTAATTACGCCAAAAAATTTAATACTTTTTTGTTTTCAGAAGCAAGAATATAACCCATTTCAAGTATCCAGCACAAAATATTTATATATTTTAAAGTATCTTTGAAATTATATGTCGCTAAAGTTGCCAGATTTTCGGTTAAAACACAACCAGTCACTTATACGCTCCAAGTACGCTGCTTACAGTGACGAGGTGTGGTTTAGTTATGTTATTCTCTTCATTAGTCATAAAGGAACACGAAGATTCCGTAAAAGGACCAAAAAAAATTTCTACGTAAGCAATATAACCTATTTATTTTGCCGTCCCATTTTTGGGACATTGGCCAATATTCACGAAAGTACCCAAATCAGACAATTTTGATAAATATGTCTATCTCTATCTTATATATATATATATATATATATATATAGACTTACTCTACTCCTTAAACGGCTAATTCCATGATTAGGATTATAATATATATACTCTATCATATCATACTATACTATATATCTACTCATCTACCACTCACTATTTTCTATTTATTCCTCATCTATGATTTCTTCCTTCTTCGTTCTGTTTACCTACTTATTATGGCGACACATACGCATGACTGCCACGAGAGAGAGGAGAGAGAAGAACGAGAGAGATACACGGGAGAGAAGGCAAGAGGTACTATGAGGCTGCCGAACTGAGACGAGAGCACGTAGGAATTTCCGCACCCTTTCCCCATGCCCCTTTGTGGGCCCCTAGTGCACAGCCTCGTCTCTGGCAGCCACCGGTGAGCCACGCACTTGATGCCGCAAGATGTAGCTTGCCAGGTAGAGAGACGAGAGAGGAGCGACGCCGACAGTATGTAGTTTGGGACATAGCAGAGAGAAGAGAGGTTCAAATCTCTTTACTCGCTACATCCTTAATATGGCGGGTCGCCTTCTTTTGCTCTACCAGTGTCGTTGCGTGGCCTGGCCTATTCAGACCACTTTACTCGCGTTTAGGAACGTTCTCCCATCATATAGTACTGTTTATACTACTACTCACCCGGTACCTCATCACTTCATGCTTCTTGGTTTTATTCCCTACGCTTGTAGTATCTTGTCTATCATATACATAGCCTTTATCTGAGTCCTATTCAGTATAGCCTGCCTCACCGTTCTCTAAGACTATTATACCCCCCTGTATATCTTGCTACGCTATTTAGCCCCCGGTTTCCTACTTACTGACCCATCACGCCATTACTATATCAGCCGCCGGTTATTCTAGTACCCTATCCGCTACTACCATAGTCAGCCCTCACTTACCACTGCGTTATATACTATCACATATATCTTACTAGTTTTCTGAGGCTATACACTCACTCACACATTCACCCTAGTACTACATGGACTCAGAATCTCAGCTGCTTCCCCCTTCTCGTAGACTGGTAGCACACTATGTAGTGTACTCAATATCTTCGACCATAATACGTTCGCAACTACGTTGACATGACGGTCTTCTCTTTTAGGACCCACGGGCATCCGTAGTTGCACCATTTACACCCCTAGAATAGGTCGTTTGCCTTACAGTGGGTGCTATTTACAAAACCAAATTGGTGAAATTAGTGAGAGTTTGTTGAAGAGGAGAGAGACAGTCCGCACATGGCGGACGCATGCAGTCGAATGCTTACGTCAGCTCTCTCGAAACAGCGGCAAAGCAACACTGCCTACTCCTCCATGCTCGATCCGCTTCGCCCCCTCGTATGTACCGTTGGGCTGCTATAAGGCTATAGTTCTGTAGAGCCCAGTGCTGGTTGTTTCCGGTTCGCTTCCTCTCTTCTTACGACTACTCGTCGCTCTCCTTTTCGGACCATGGGCTATCACGTTGACATGGTCACTTACTGCAGGTATCCGTCAATTTCATCTCATCTGTATTCGTCTGTTATTTCTCTGCATTATCTAGTCTTTGTCTATACGTTCACATGGTCCAATTGAGCCATTAGTACACCGTAATGACGCTAGTGAACGGGATACGGAATAGTCCTCTATAACACTACACCGTACGCTTTGTCAGTGCCCTCGTCTTAGTTCGGGTTCGTAGGGTGTCGGTTCGTAGGAGTTCACCTGGCTTCGGTAGGTTTGGGGTTACTGTTACGTTGTCGTTGGTTGGTTTGGTATTGGGTCCAGGTAGTTCTTTCTGGCTTCTCATTTTTCCTCGGGATCTTGATTCTTGATTTTCCGCCCTGGGTACTTTCCTGGCATTTCTCTTTCTATCATCTCCATAACGTAGCAAATCGTTTTCGAGACTGCACTATCATGCTGCAGTCCTCTAGACTGAATATGTAGTGTCGTCTGTCAACATAAGTGTCTTATACCCTCACTACCGTACTCTTTCCCAGGTACATTTTCCTGCTAGTTTGGATAAGAGGTGTCGAATGTAAACATACTGTTATCTTGTATTATCTCTCTTATATTCTACTACGGGCATATAGAAACTCTCGATCTCTACGTGAAATGTTATAATCGCTTTGTCAGTACGAAGTAGGAAATTTGCCTTCTGCTTCTGATTGACTCGTTTATCTCTTTGGGAACCTTGGGTTTCACTCGGGTGGTTAGTGTAGTTATACTATCTCGGGGTATAGGGGGCGTAGTAACTTAGCCGCCTAAAACATTTCGGAGGAGATGACTTAAGATTCGAGATTAAAATCCTTTTTTTTTCTTCCCACTAGTGACTCTTATGTTATTGGACTCCATTATTACCAAACGTCAAATGAGGTAGAGAAAGACCGTTTTCCAGCTATATGGTCCGAAGACGATGTCAATGAACATCCTACGTTAGTATATATGCCTTCTCGTTAACGCATAGGCCAAACCACACACACTATCCACAATAAACAATCATATATATTCTTTATAATTTTATTGAAGGAAAGGGATTAACTGACTTACATAATTATGGCACTGGAAGTAAAATTTACCTAATTATGGCACTCTGAAAATAAAATAATCCTAATTACGTTTATTTTATTATAAACGTTTGAGTCTTCTGTGGGATCAAAAATAGTAAAATCAACAATTTGCCTTATTAGATGGCAATGTTAATTATACCACTTTATCAATGTGAACTGTTTCTGGGGATACATGAGCAAGTTATATTATATATATATTATATATTATATATTATATACATTATTTTTTTATATATATCTAATTTTATATCTTATATTTTTATTATATTTTATATTTATATATATTTCTGGCCTTACGTAAGTTTATAGTATTATGATACAGTAAATATATTAGATAAAGTGGAATATTAATGAATTATAAAGAATTTCATATTATTTGTGCTTTTTTCATGTGATTAATGATTATTACGAGAAAAATGCGAATATGAAACTTCATAGAATGGTGTAAACTACACATCTACCCTCGGTACCCCTCTATCTGTTCTCACCTTCACTACCCTGGACAACCAGCAAAGCAGTGTTTATCTTTTATGTGAGTTTATGTTTGCCTTACGTCTGGAACAGTTAGCTTCTAAGGTTTTTTCCAAGTGTTAACAAGCGTGAGCACAAATCGTTACAGACATCATTTTTGTTGAGTTTGCTAGTTTGTCTTTAATGTCCTTCTGTCATTTAAAGATATGTTATAAGACAAATTAAAATTAGTTCATTCTTATGCTTCAGTGGAAGTGGACGTTTTTTTTTTTTTTTTTTTTTTTTTGTGGGAGTGTTGAAAATTTAATTAAAGATATGAGAATATTATTTATTTATGAGGATAAATTTATATAATGCTGCTAGATGATTGATGTGCATAAGTGTGTTATTTTGAAATGTGAGCCAAGATTATTTTGTTAAAATTATTGGAGTATTTTACCCCATTTATTATGTTAAATTGAAGAATAAAGTTTTATTTCATTTTGGTCTGAAACTTTCAAAGAAGGACGATATTCGATTTTTTTGTAAGAATAGCTACCATCTAATCTTATATAATTAATATATATATTTATATATATATATATTATATAATACTATATTTATAATATATATATTATATATATTTGTATATATATTATATATATATATTTATATATATATATATACTATATATATATATAATATATATTCACATTATATATATATTATAAGATATATATTATATATATAGATATATATATATATATATATATTTATGATATATATTATTATTATATATATTTATTATAATATTATATTATGAGACTCATTCTATATTAATATATAATATATTATATATTACTTATGAATATATATATATATTATACTATATATATATATTATATATATTATATATAGTTATATATATATCTTTATATATATATATTAGTATATATTATAATATATATATATATTATTATATCATATATATTATAATATATATTATTAATAACTTGCAGCCTCCTCCAAGTTTCAACGCGCCGATGATAGAGGTATAGCGGATTACGTCGATCCGCATCATGCGGATATCCGCTAAATTTTCACTATCCGCATCCGCCAACCTCAATCCCATTTTCACTATCCGCGATACCGAACGCTCATCGTAAATTTTTTGCGGATAGCGGATAGTATTATTCATTTATGAATTATATAATGACACCTTTGGGTTTTATTATATATAGTATATTATATTTTATATATTTAATATTTATTATTTATATATATAATATATATAATCTATATATTATATATATATATATATATATTATATACTATATATTATATATATATTATATAATATACTTAAAAGTAAGGACTTTCAGGATCACGAACAGTCTGATGGAGAGTAGATAATAGATTTCAGAACCTCTGCAAAACGATGACGATGTGAATTGGCCAATATGGACTAGATACAAAAAAATTTTTGAATACGTGTTCACAGACTGTTAAAAAATTAATTTGGGATGCTTCGAAATGCAAGGATGCTTTGCTAAAGGCGGAAATGCATAGCCAAGTAAAAAGCAAAAATCACAGAACAGACACCTCATTTACATCATATTAGGATATCATATTAAATCGATGAAAGTTTTTTTGGCTTCTAGCAAAAATCTAGCAGCGATGTTCGGAGGTGTCAAGACACTCTCATATATCGAGAGTATCAAGAGAAAAAGCTTGAAATCCAGATAAAGATCCACTGGTTTTTGTGGTGAATATTGTAAAAGTTTTCCACATATTTAAGAAGTCGCAGGAAAAAAATCTTAGCAGCTCTTAACAAGTGGGTAGTGAGGTCTTTCGTGGTGAGATCTCATTACGACGAAAAGAGAAGCAATTCTCCTATGAACGGGCTTGAAGCTTGTTTTTTATTGACACTAATTTGGAATTATTAAATTGTAAAGCTTAAATATTATATAAACTTTTTCAAAAGGAGGAGGCTTGGAAAGAGGTTGGTGGGGTGCAAAAGAGTTGGGTACAAGCGTCCTGGCACTTGGTATACGGTATATATATATTTATTATATATATATTATTATATTATTATATATATATATTATAATATTATATTTATAGTATAGTATGATATTATATATATATATTATTATATATTATTATATATAGTTTTTATATATATATATATATATATATTTATATATATTTTATATATTATTAAAGTATTTATGTATATATTATATAATATACTATAGTATTTATATATATATATTTATATATATTATACTATATATATATATATATATATCTTACTATATAGTATTTTATATGCAAATTGGGATTCATATTATTATGTTTATAAAATAGCTTTTAGTATATTTAATGTAAACTACTTCGTATAATTAACGAATATATGGCGGAATATGCAATAATTGTGAAGTTAGTTAACGGTTGGCAATTGCCTCAAAATTACGCATGTCAATTTTATTCTGTTATGATATTTTCGCCGCGAAATAGAGAGTAGATAGAAACAATAGCACGCGCACGACTATATAAATAATTGTAAATATATAATAAATATTAAAAATGATCGAAATATCTCAATTATGCACTTTGATTAAAGATAGACTAATATAAATAAAGTTAGTGAAAAAATCTATATACTTTTCGTTGGAAGGCTTAGACCCCACTAAGTTCTTCCACGTTGGTGATTACCCAGAGTATTTTAAACAAACAATAAACATCAATCAAGAAATAAAATATAAATTACAAATTTTGATTTAAATATAATATAAAAAAATTAAAAAAGTAAATTTCAGTGAAATTAAATAACTTTGGAAATTGTTCAATATCAATAAAAAGAATGAAAAGTTTTGGTGCATTCATAAATAATAAAGAGAAAAAAAATTTGAATATAAAAGTGAAAAATAAAATAAGAAAAAGTTTTAAGTTAAAAATAGGCCTGTACTAGTTTAAGAGCCTAGCCTACTGAATATCTGTCATCTTCTTAGGGCTTATAAGTCGTATAAATATTTACATAAACTTTTGTGAATATTTATATAAATAAATGGTTTTAATAATTTTTTTTTTTTTAACAATTGTATACAAAATTAGCCTACTTGGGGAAAATTGTGTAGTTAAGTGAGTCAAGTGCTTTACTGACAAAATACATATCAAAAGCGTGAATAAGTTTTTAAAGTAATGTACAATTAAGAATGTGTAAGAAAAAAAAAAAAAAAAAAAAAAAAAAAAAAAAAAAATTGTGATTAACGCTGATTGCTAGAGGTCTGGAGATCAAATTTTATATAATCCAACCGTACTGGAATTTCCATCGATCTGTAGATGGTTTTAAAATAAATGAAAATCTAAATAGGACCAACAGTCAACTCTAATAACTCATCGGTTGAGAGTGATCGGTTCTCGCAACCTATACCGAACACACTCGAGACTAGGAAAGTAACTCTGCTGTGAGGTATTTCCTGTATTGAAACAGGGACTGTGGGAAAGTGGTTGATAAGAGTGGATTTCTATTAGCTATATTTTGTTACACTGATTAATATCGAAAAAGTTCACATCTCCGGTCCCTTCTCTTACGTCGGTATAACTTCAAAGAATAAGCTTCTAATCAAACAAGCAAACATAATGAGAATATGGTTCGGCCTTGTAAACTGAACTTATGATCAATGGATAAAGAGAATGCAATTTTTGGCAGACTTAACCTGGTGAAAAGCGAGTATCTTACAGAATGAAGCATCTTTAGGAATCAGCAGTTATCAATGGCTTCTACATCAAAATGAAATCTTATGAAACAGATGTTTCTTCGTGTTCTACTGAGGATCTGGTAACGTTATTACGGTATTTGAAGGGATGCGGATTTCAATAATTGGCGAAGCAGTGCGTGTTCATCAGGATCCCAAGTCATTAAGTCAAAAATCCTATCCGATTTTTTCGGTCGCTGTATCCATTCGTCTACCAGGGCAAGTGATCCCCAACTAGGAAAGAAGACAAAATTTCAACAATGATTTGCAAAATAAACCAATGACTAGTGAGAATGTTTCAGAAGTTTGGAGGCCTCACATATCAAGTAAGTCATTAGATCTAGCGATGTCTCGTAATGATGAATGGTTGGGACAAGAGTCGCTCTCCTGGCTGGGAACAGAGGTCGTCTACCGTTCGTCGATATGCTTAAGGATTTAGGAAAGGATGGACCTTTGCTACTACCATTTCACTTTCCGTGAAATGGCTACCAGGCAAGGAGGCACTTGCAAAATTGCTCATTTGTTGGCACAAGCGCCATCACAAACCATGCTGGACTACTTCCTATTCGCGGAACTAAGTATAGGGTGGAGTTTACCCTGTACAGAAAGGGGTTTTAATCAGTGAACTCGTAAATGTTGTAAGTAAAAGTAGTTTAACAACAGAAAGTCTTAGGAGGAAGCTCCACGACATTGAATTACTAATTAAAAGTATACGGGGGTCAATAAATGTTATACAATTTTGCAATTGTAATAAATACTATTCAGTTCATGTTCATTCAAGTGCAAATGCATATGGCATCAACATCTGTTTATGCGAGAGAGCTTGGTCAGTTGAGTGAAAATGAATATTGGTATAGGGAAAATTTGATTTCCTACGATATTAGTGTTAAGGGTAAGGATATGCATTATAAAGGTAGTGAAAATTCAGTTATTGGGCTGGAATCTTTAGTTCCAAGCCAAAATGCGATGCGGGTTGGAAATGCAGATTCTTGCAATGGGTCGTGCTTCCAAGTTTTTTAATGTAACGAATGTAAAATTTTGAACTTAATTGTTCTTCGTATATATTGACGCTAATTCAGCAATTATTTTGTTGAGATACAGGGAGTTCATTTCTTTTTTAGAGGCTTCCTGCAGAACAAGGAAAGATCTATTGGTTTTTAAGTGATAATGGAAGTAGATTAAAATTTTTGATTGTATACAAAAGTCAGAATTTATGCTTATTAAGGCGATTGCAAATAATTTTTTTGATTCGCTGAATGTAATTGATAATATTTTTAGGGATATAATTTAGATAATATAAATTTAACCTAGATTTTAAGTCAACTATTTAATAATGATGCACCTGGTCTATCATGTGAAGTCTTCCAGTGGAGATGATTTGAAGCACTACCTACAAATGATTTTAATTATATACAATTTAAATTTTCTCCTAAACTTCCTTCTGCGCCTTCCCTTTAAACTTCTCTATTAGGTGAATATAAATTTGTTTGATGCTTTCGTTAATTTTGAAAATGTTAATGCGAGGAGATAAAATTATAATATTATACCTGGGGGTAGCTACAGACCATGTTCTTAAAGTGTTAAATAGAATGAAATAATATGAATAAAAGTGATATTAAATAAAGAAGTGATTTTTAAATAAGTACCAGTGGAATAGGCTTTACAATTCTCTTCCCGCTGAAAAATTCCTTAAATGATTAATTCATTATAAACATTTAATTTACGAAAATTAAAAGTCGCAGAATCTCTATTAGTTTATATGATAAGGCAAAAAAAGAGATAGGCAGGTGAGTAAATGCTGGGGCTTTCTCCCTCACCTTGGGGATTTCCGATTTCGGTACTTTCTAACCTAGTGGTGGAGTCCGAATAGTCCGATTTGAAATTACTGAACAAACGAGCTGTTGGAGACAATTTCAGTCTCCCTAACAAATGACTTTTCGAAGTATACTTCACGGGTTAAAGTATTTTTTCTGTTTTAGACTTAAAAAGGCATTTTTATAACATTAAAGTCCACCCTGATTATGTCGAAAGTTTCCTATAAATTATCCTTGTTGGCAGTTTGCTTATAGTAGTATTCGTGAAAGGCTTCCTTCAGTACACTAGTTTTACGCAATAATATCTTTATTTTTCTAAATCCTAACATTTATATATCTATTGATGTATCCTCATGGACTCCTACTCATGATGAAAATGAAGATTTTAGAAAGGTGACTAGATTGGTTAAAATCTTTTAATTTGGAACTTAGTGCTGATAAGTGCCAAATTGGACAGTCTCGGGTTACTATTTAAGGTTTTTTGATGTTTCTGAGGCATCAGTGCTCTAATGAGGGATAAAATGCTATTATGATCCAAAATAAAGACTATAAGATTTACGTTTTTCATAGGCAGTCTAAACTATTTTCGCTCTTCTCTTGGGTATTATCTGAAATTATTTTCCTCTTCTATTTTCTCAAAGGTGCACATATATACGAGAGTAAAATGGAATCCTAGGCAGAAGAGCCTTTAAATATGGCAAATTGCCTAAAAGTCTATAGGAACTTTGGGTTTTCTTCTAATGAATGCTAAATATCTGTTTTTCACTGATGCTAGTAAGAGCAGGCTTGGCAGGTGTAGTATTTTACGAAATGACAAAACAGTTCGCTGGGATTTTACGTTATGATTGAACACTGAGAATTGGTTATCAGTATTATTCGAATGGAATCTTTGCTGGTTAACAATTAAGAATTTTCCCATATAAGTAAGAAGAGAAGGTGATGTGTTTTGTGCAATCTTAGTCAACAGTCATTAAAAAAGAGACTGATGCTATCATTGCTAGCAAGGGGAGCAGCGTTACCTTACTTTCTTGTCAGAGTATGATTTGACTGTAATCATATTAATCTGAAGAAAATATTCTTGCAGATTTCCTGAGATAGAAATCAGTTCAAAGAACATGATGGCCATCAAATTTGCCCACTCCTTCCACTTCTGCGGAAAAGTAGAAATAGATTAACAACAAGCTCTTCTCTTCAAATTGGAGAATCAGATGCCTGGAAAGCAGAGTCATTCAGAAGTATGCTGTGATGAGTTTGGTGTACCAGATTTTCTACCCAGCAGAATCTTCACAGGGATGGACGGTTAATGCTCTTGCAGTCATTTCATATTTCTGCATGATGTATTTAGCTTTTCAGTGTAAGATTGACTACAAAGAAATGGCAAGCAGCACAAGAAAGCTGATGTACAATTCAGAATACTTTATTACCCAGAAATCGGTTTAAGCTTACAAAAGACTATACTATTATTATAGGGGAATGATTGGTCTCACTAGCTCGTTGATGAATTATTCTTTTCAATCCACGTGTCTTTGTCCAGAATCCTTTAATTCTTTGTTATTTCTATTGCTACTTTTAGGGCATTTTGGTGTTAAAAAAACTCTGGCATCCCTTAGAAAGCGCTTTGTATGGAAATATGCCCAGTGTAAAGCAATTTGTACAGTTGTGATGGCATGTCAGAGATCTATTTTTCGCAAATAAGCCTCATTATGAATTCTTATAGGCCATCAGTATGGCAAATTTCAGTAGTGCATATCTGACATTCTTAAATGCATCAATGGCAAAAGCTTACAGTACTTATTAAATTGATTGATAGGTTTCTCCCGTTTATCTCCTTTGCTTTCCCTTTAAAAAACATAGAAACCTCAACATAGTGGAGGTATTACTAGAGAATTTCTTCTACTTCTACCCATAGCTGGAGTGGTAGAGGAACGCAGTTTACGTCGGACTTATTCAAGAGTGTGTGTGGGGAGTTAGGATCCCCATAATTTACCTCCGCCTATACCCCACAAAGCAATAGGTCTCATCGAAACTCCTAGACTGTGGTTGAGATCTTGCGAGCCATGTGTCGGATGAGTTGAAGAGATGTGAGTATATATTGGCTAGAATTTTCTCCCATTGTGCTATTGTGTCTGCGTCTGCATTGATTCAGAAGGATCCTGCAATCTTAATGTGGCAAATAATCTCTGGAGCATTGATAGACGAGCTGGAGTATCCTTCCCTGTCGATGAAAATTACGCCCTGAAAATATAAAATTATTCTTAGGATCCTTGTCTCAGATTCTGAGAACCAATATATATGTGCAAATGTTGCAAGATGCAAAATTTGTACAGTTAAAAAACAGCGATATGGCGAAACAATAGACATATTCATCGGCCTATCCATAGTGTTATCTGGAAATTGTGTAATAATATAAGAATAATAATAAATGTGAAATTTATAAATTAGCCATATTTATGTTTAATATGAATGTGAAGAGTTTAGATGATTTCTAAGAAATTTCTATTGGTGCTAAAGTTTATATATTCTAATGCCAGTATACTTTTGTGAAAGTGAAATAAAGGTGAAACTTTCATGTAAATGTGATTACTTTCTTAGGGTATCAGTCATTTGTTAGATTCTAAGTTTCCTCTTACTACCTTGAATTTATCACTTAATCTTTTTCTATTCCTTCCAAATTAAGTTTTTAGAAGTGGGCTGGGTGTTCAGGTGTGATTTCCAAATAAACTTGGAATCATACGCTCAAAAGTCCACAACGTGCATAACAACTTGATTCATATAATAATTTGTTTATAAATACTTTTTATATATTTGATAGTGATACTTAGTAATAAATATACGATATAATGGCGAGAATGCCATAATTAGTAAAAGTGTTAACGGGTTTGGAAATTGCCCTCAATTACCCATGTCTCATTATTCTGTTATGATGTATTCTAGCCCGCGAATAGAAGTATGATGAACAATGCACGCGCACGAGCTTATTTACTTTTGTAAATATGTAAAATCAATAATAAACTGATACGAAATATCTTTCAATTAATGCAGCTGAACTTAAATAAAAATATATAAAATAAAGTTTTAAGTGAAAAAAATCTATACTTTTCGTTGGAAAGGCTTAGACCCTAGAAAGTTTATAGTATATTATATAGTATATATTATATGATATATATATATATTATATTATATATAATATTATATATATATAATATTATTTTATATTATATATATTATTATATATATTATATATATATATTATATATTATATTAGTATATATATATATTATATATATATAAATATATTATATATATAATATTATATACTATATATTATAATATAATATATGATATATATTATATAGTATATATATAATTATATATATATAGTGTGTGCGTGTGTGTGTGATGTGTGTGAAGTACATGTAGACTACTCTAAAAATGTACTTCGTAGTGCATCCGCAAAATCCAAATCCCGCGGATAGTGATTTTTCTATCCCGGCATTATCCGGGATGTGAAAAAATCAACTATCCGATTCCCCCGATCCGCGATAAGTGAAGATCACTATCCTTCACACCTCTATGAATTATATATACGTTTTATATTATATACTATATATATAATAATATATAATGTATATATATATATAATATTTATCTTATATATATATATATATATATTTATTATATAAATATTATTATTATAAATATTATATATTATATATATATATATAATTATTTAATATATATATATATATCACTTTCTCTTACTTAAATAATTTTTCTTTGACAGCCATGAGAATTTTAAAATAAAATTTATTCAACAATTGTTTTTAAAAATAAAACCATCAATAGAATCCTCCTTTAACGATGTCCTAAGATACGATTATATTATTTTTAAAGGCAGAACATAATTTTTTACATTCACTGACTAGGAGGCAAAGCTGTAATAGTGCAAGCGGCATCTTGCAAAAATTTTGATAGATTGTTGCTATTTAACTGATAATTTTGATTTCCGGTAGATTTTTCTTATTGCATCTAATAATTAATGGAATTCTACTTTTATTGTTCTAAGAAGATATTTAGGTTGAATGTCTTTTATAGTAGATTGTTTTTTAGGTTTTTCAATCGCATTTCTGTATGCTCCAATTTTTCCATTATCTGTCAATTTTGACTTCTTCATCTTCACGTGACAAGATTTAGCAAGGGAGGATATGAAACTGCTGACTTCAGAATCGGCAGATTTCGTTCGAAGTAGCGTTATTCATTTTAGTGTAGTTTTACAAAGAAACTGCCTAGATTTTAATACAGATCATCCAGTTATGGGAAGATTCCTAATAAGATTGTCGACAAAATATTTTATTTTCCAGTAAGCATTCTTTCCTTCTTATATCGGTTATTTGTGTTTGCTAAATCGTTCTCTATAAAAAATTCATGCAGTCAAGATTTGATTGATATTTTTGTTGTAAAGTTGGGGTGTTTAATAATTTTCGATGTTTGATTTGTTACCACTGACTGTGGGAGAGAGAAGTTCAGAGTACGGGCAGCCTCATAATACTGGTATCATATTTAGTTGCAGAAGCTTTGGAGCTAAGACAGTGTAATTCCCATCTTGTCTTTGAACTAAGTTGCACTTTTGCAGCTGATTCTTTAGAACTTCCATTAATTTTGGGGTACGTGCTGTTTTGCATTTTTGTCTCGCTCTGTGTATAGATTTGCTCTATGAAGTATTGTGGAAGACCCGCACTGCTAACTGTAAGTAGAACACTCATCATATGTGAATGTTAACGTTATCGGATAGTATTTTCTAGTATTTTATCAAGTTCATTTCTGAAAACACTATTACTTTTTCGTTTTGACATTCAATAAATCAGTATCACATTTACCACTTCCTACTCCTCACCCTCATTGTCCTTATTTATTTTTTCAATCGTACTGATCATGTTTGATGCGTTTCCGTAACTAGCTAAATTATCTTGTCTTTGTTATTTCGAAATTTTTTTAAGTGTCAGTACAAATTCTTGATATTTGCCGAAATGTTGAGTTTTTTTTCTTTTAATGGCTAAGTTTTTTGTTTAATGCATAATCGTATTTTTAATTGCAAACGTCAAGTTAACATTGGTTATTTTTTGTTTATTTTTTCTTCTAGATATTTTATTAATATTTTTTCCAGTTAAGAGGAATTCCGTTTCTAAGCATGCTCACAAGTGTTTTAATCCTGGTTCATAGCAAAGAACTAATGGATCATATAATTTAACCATTATAGATATTGGTATTTTGAATTTTTCACTAAACATAGACAGAACAAGTTTAGAACTGAAAAAGTTTCCACTTAAGTCTGAGTTTTTGAAATTAAAAGGTTTATCCTGATTACTTATAGCTTTTGTCTTTTTTTTAACCATTGCAGCAGTGCCTGAATGATAGCGTTTTTAATGTCGCATTAATTAAAGATCTTAATAGAACTGTATTGTGACATAGGTAATGGATAGTTAGGTTAGACTCTTTTTGTGCTGATCAGAAACTGACTGTTTTCCATAATGTTAATATTTCTATGACAAATAAAGTATTTTATTATAACATGGAAGTGAGTAATAATTCAATACATGAGGTGTTTCGATTTTGGTTTAGTTGACATGATTTATCTAAGGATATTAAACTTCATTAATTAAGTTATATATAGAAGTAGGGAAAGATGGATTCATGAACTAGAATAAATATATATATCAATTTCTGGAAAAAAGAGAATATTATATATATATATATATAATATATTTATATATATATATATAATATATTATATATATATTATATATATATACTATATCTATATCTATATACTAGTAATTCTATATATACCCGTATATATATATATATATAATTGAAATATTGAAAATAAGAATTGGAGGTGATCTGATCAATTATTAAATATATATATATTAATATATATATATATATATATATA
>JABUQX010037983.1:0-2500 GCA_015478945.1 Trachelipus rathkii
GCCTCCTTGTTGTTGTGAGAGAGATGTAAAAGTTAACCATAAAACCAAGTCAAAACGACAGCTTTGAAAACGGAAAACGAGAAGATCCACGCCTTCTTCCTCCCACAAAAGCTGAACCAAAAAACAAGCTGGTCAAAAAGAAAAACAAAACGAAGAAATTCCTTCCGCGCGCCCATAAAAGGCCACTAAAAGCAAGCAGTCCTTCAAAAAAAAAAAAAAAAAAAAAGAGAAGAGAAAGGAAAACCAGAGACTCAAATGAACAGAGAAGCATAAAAGGGAATGGGAGAAACGAAGTACCATTTTATCAATTTCATTATTCGTAGGGACTTTGAACTCAAATTAGAATATTGCTTTGATCCATCCGCGCAAATGGAAAAAAAAGGATTATTTATGTTTTGTTCGGAAGTCCTGAAAAATGACGACATCATTAAAATGGAAACCACGTGAATCGAACAGTAAATAGAAGAAATATTGGTAAACTTTATAAACCTTGACGAAAAATTACTTAGTATTTTATTGTAAAAGTCATTGTTTCTGTTAATCAGTGTTTTCTTACATTTTCATCTTCGTAGTGTTCAGTCTATTCTTTTATCCCTTTTCTCTATGCACGTCTTCAATCCTCTCTCTCACTCTCTCTCTCTCTCATCCTCTATCTGACTCCATTCTCAAAAGTTTGGGTGTTCTAAAGAAATATGAAAGGTAATTATATTGTACCAACTAATTAAAAGCTTCTATTTTTGACTCATCAACCAAGAATGGGCGCTAGTATTATTAAACCATGTGTGCAAAGCATGTGTACTTAAAGACCTATGTACCATTCTTTAATATTTACATGAATAAAAACTATTATAAGAGATTCCTCTCAGCCCGTTGGTAAAGGCGTGGCAGAGTCAAAGAGTAGGCTTAAGAACTCAATTGAGGCAAATGCCAAGGTGGAAACTGGATGGTGCGCTGTGATCACTCGCACGGAGAAGGAGGGCTGCGCTCTCCTCTCTATTATTCAATTATTAACCATCTTATACAAATATTATAATTATAAATACAATCATTTATTATTGCACTCATTGTCAAGTGAAGCTCATTGTAATTTATCACTTCACGAAAACTCCATACGTATTGTGACTATTAAATAAAGACTAAAGAAACTTACTCTCATTCTACCACCGTCAGATAATAGGGCCAGTAATTAAGATTAATTAAGGGGAACAAGAGCGAGTCTTGTTCATCGTTTAACCCATATATATATATTATAGTATTATATATTATACTATATATATATAATTATATATATTTGATAATATCCTCTAGATATATTATCTAGCCGTATATATATATATATAGATATATATATATATTATATAATATAATATATATTTATATAATTATATATATATATATATATATATATATATATATTATTAATATATATATATAAGAGCTAATATTATATATATAATATTATATATATATATATATATATATAAACTTATTTTGGGTTTAATACCCATAAATACTTAAACTTTTTAATGCCTGCCGAACTTTCCAAAATCTTTCGATGCATGCGCAAATACACAAACTATAAATTTTTAACTTTTTTTTTTCTTTATTTATAAAAATACTTTTAAATTTTTATAAAAAATAAACTAATTTTTGTGATTTAATATTATATTTTTAGAATTGCATGTACTCTTAGTTATTGGAATAACATTTTTATTGCGGAATATAAATATTAACTACCGAATTGCAACTTTTTAAAATAATATCTGTAAATTACAAACATTTTCTCTTGGTATACTTTTAGCTTGTTCCTGGTAAGTTTTGTAGGTACGCAGAGTGTATGTGAAAATGTGTGTAATTTCAAAACTTTTGCAGGTCCGAAAAGTATCTGTGCGTGTGTGAAGATGTGTAATTGAATATTTTTGCATGTAACTGAAAATATCTAATTAAAATATTTAATGTAAATATAAAAATTTATTTTGAGGTAAATATCCATATGAATTGATATACGGATACTAAAATAAATTTGAATCGATATAATAATTTTTAAAACTTAAAAAAGAAATTATTAATTTTTAATTAATATAGATATGAATCAACATACGATTTTAAAAAATTTAAGCGATATAAAAAATTTGATGAAACCATTTGATCTATACGATTTAGTGTCGACGATTTCGACACCTTTTAAGAAAATGTTGTAAGAAAAATAGATGTCGACGTTAAGGACACCGAAATTTTTATAAATGCGTTTCGACCGTTTGATTTGTCGGCTATTTTCCATCTCGACGATTTGGGCTAGTCCACTTGTGATTCTTCAACAAAACATAAATGCCAAGACCTAACTTAAAATTTCCATTTTAACTATACCTTCCTCTTTATACTGTAATATCTTTGATTCAAAATCACAGGTTTCATATTATATAATATATATATATATATATTATATATATATATATAATTATATATATATATATATATATTATAATATAATATAGTATTA
>JABUQX010037983.1:12500-15000 GCA_015478945.1 Trachelipus rathkii
TCTTTTATTTCTTTTTAGTGGGTTCGAGCCACGGAGGAACAGAGGGCGAAGTTCCCCTGTTTCGGGGGTTTTCCCCCCGGAGACCGAGGAAACCCCGACTCTGTCCATCTTGAATACCCTTGGGATATCTTTTAGTAAAAAAAAATCAAACATTGCATCTTTGACGTTCGCATCAAGCGATGGAGTCTTCGTTCTCCTTCTTCGAAAATACAATATTTTCCAAAATTTTTGAAAGGTTTTAAAGCTTAAA
The DNA here is from genome assembly GCA_015478945.1 of Trachelipus rathkii. Taxonomy (NCBI): domain Eukaryota; kingdom Metazoa; phylum Arthropoda; class Malacostraca; order Isopoda; family Trachelipodidae; genus Trachelipus; species Trachelipus rathkii. The sequence goes on from JABUQX010037983.1 coordinate 12,751, forward strand.
GCTTATGTTTTTTTTTTGAATATGCTAAATAAAAATGACAGTATTATTTAAATAAAATTTATTTATTTTCCTGTAGTTGTTCATAGTTTTTTTGTACATGATGCTGCTTTCGGGAGGGCTGACCATTAATATATAATATATATATAATATATATATATATATATATATATATATATATATATATATATATATATATATATATATATATATATATATTTATATTTATATATAATATATATATATATATATATATATATTTTAACTTTCATCCTTAGTCATGGTTGCGGAGCCTGTAAATTTTTGTCGGTTTCAAATTCGGTTTCATTATCTGTTTAAAATACCCAAGTGAGGCTCCACCATTTTAAAGTTTCCCGAATTCTGCTGCAAATTCGGAATCATATATTTTACTATAAAAAAAAAATTTCTAACGTGTCTCTTCTACTGTAAAAGATTTTTCTTAGGTTCCGACTTCACATGTATTTTGTTTATTAAATAAATTTAAAAGAATAATAAAATTTCAATATCATTTTCATACCTTTTTATTTTTTAAGTGTAACTTGAAATATAGAATTGCAAATTACAGATATTTTCATTTTCTTAAAATACCTGAAATATTTTAAACAAATTTGTTAATTTTATTAATTTATCTTTTATTTAATGCAAGAAAGATTTAAAAATATTTATAATTACCCACAATTTTTTGTTACAAATTTAGAATTAAGAAAACAAAATTTTGAAAATTTAACATATACAAATAATTAAGTTAGAAAATTTGTCTTGATATTTTATTTACTTTTACCAAAAAGAAATTTTTTTAATCTTAAACATAACATCAATTTATCTAGAAACTTATTTTCATTTTAATTTTCAATTAAACAGTAACTTTAAAATAATGAAATAAGTAAAAAAAAAATACATTCTCATTGCAGAGCTTTTTAATTTGCAACATAAGACGTTTTTGTAAAAAATTTCCTGATATTACATTTAAATTATTTTAAGAATAAAATTTGTGTTTTTAAGTACATTAAATTTTTTATGTAAAATGAACGACCAAGCATATCCAGCAACACAACATCCTCTACTTCATATCCTTTTCTATGGGTGGGTTTACTTTAATTTTTTTCCCTTTCCTTTTGAAAAGTTGTGTGGTGGGGTGGCATCGTAGAAGAAGAAGAAGAAGAAGAAGAGAAGAAGAAGAAGAAGAAGAAGAAGAAGAAGAAGAAGAAGAAGAAGAAGAAGAAGAAGGAGAAGAAGAAGAAAAGAAGAAGAAAAAAAAAAAAAAAAAAAAAGGGTAACAGGCAATGCGATGTGATAAAACTTTAATTAAATGACAAAACGAAGAAAATGATAACTGATTTTCAAAATAAAAGTAACATTTTAGGATCTCATTTTCCTTTGTTCTTTTGGTTTCTCAATGAGGGAGGTAATTAATTGCTCCGTGCTCCCACCTCGTAGCAAGGAGCGTTCACATTTAACACCTGGGCCAAGTCAGTAGACTGAGACCTACTATCCATATGAGACTCTTGGCTATACATTCCTTGAACCTAACCCACCACCATTTTAACAATGTTTTCAGATAATTTGGGCATGCAATCTTTAATAACATAATTGCAGGTGCCAGCTCTTCCTTCATTGTTACCTTCCTGAACGTAGTTGGGACAATTCTGCCTAGCATGTCCCGATGCTCTACAACTGTAACAAACCTGATCATTCCTTACTTTATAATCTCGACACTGTCTTATTAAATGCTTATTACTCACGCATATTCAACACAACCTCAGTCTTCTTCTACAGTTTTCATAACTATGGCCGGGTTTCTCACAATGACTACAAATCATAAGCCGTGTCTCCTCAGTTCTTGTCATTTTAGCTGGTGCTGCCTAACAACATCACTGTACTTCACTTTACCCACACTTGAATTTTGAACACTTCCTCTTCTGTTTCCAAGTTTCATAAACACTTCAACTAGAAGTGGAGTTGATGGTCTCTCACGAAAGCTCATATTATATTCATCATCACTACTTTCGTCCTCAATTAACATCTCCCTAACTATAACATATCTTATATATTATATAATCATTACCCTATTAAAACGATGTCGCATTTCAGTTAAATACATATGTTATATTTATACAATTACATAAAGTAAAATTAGATCACATTAAATTAATTAGTATATACCTTGGTCGTATCTCACTAATTCCTCGTGGTTAGGCCTACGAGATTTTCGCGAGTCACACTTGTCTATAT
>JABUQX010037984.1:0-24676 GCA_015478945.1 Trachelipus rathkii
GAGAATCTTATTAAATTGAAAAAAATAAATAAATGATACTTTTGGTAATAATAAAAATGTGAGGAAGAGAAATATGATATAAAGCACCATAAAGAAATTACAATTTAAGGGAAGGTTTTCACAATTTTCGAAAATTCTTATTACTAATGATGCAGAAATTTTATTTTATATCTGTTATATGATTGTCGGTGCCGAGAAGGATATTATATCTTACTATAGATATTTAAATACACTACACAACATTTACATACAACACAAACTTATATAAAACCATCTTCAGCATTAACTTTACATAAACTTTAAATAAACTTTATATAAACTTTATATAAACTTTATATAAACTTTATATAAACTTTATATAAACTTTATTAAACTTTATATAAACTTTATAAAAACTTTATATAAACTTTATATACAACTTATATATTCAACAAACCAAATTATACTATAAACTTATAATTATATAAACTTTATCTACAACTTTCATAAACGTTAACATAAACTTTACCATAAACTTTTACATAAACTTTATATAAACTTTATATAAACTATTATATAAATATAACTTTATTAAACTTTATATAAACTTTATATAAACTTTATATAAACTTTATAAATAAACTTTATATAAACTTTATATAAACTTTATATAAACTTTATATAAACTTTATATAAACTTTACATAAACTTTACATAAACTTTACATAAACTTTACATAAGCATTACATAAACTTTACATAAACTTTACATAATTTTTATATAAACTTTACATAAACTTTATATAATTTTATATAAACTTTACATAAACTTTACATAAACTTTATATAAACTTTAATAAACTTTATAAACTTTATATAACTTATATAACTTTATAAACTTTATAATTAAACTTATATAAACTTCTATCACCAAACTCCCAATATATACATCAATTACTCACAATAGACACATACACTAAACTATACATAAACTTTACAGTAACTTTAACATACACTCTACATAAAACATATCACCAAATAACAACTTTGATAACTAATCTAATTATAATATTACATTATATAAATCTCTTTTATAAGGATACAAGGAATATATCCCTTCATTACTCAACTTTTAATATTAAATAATCTCATATATCTCTCATCAGACACTTATATCTCATAATTAAATTATATTAAAACTTTTAATAAATTAATACTTTTAATTATAAACTATTTACTCTATTAAAAATTTATATATATTAACTTTACATAATCTATTAATAATTATAAATTACTCTTAATCTTTACATATAATTATGCTTTTATTATAAAATTAATTTAAGCTTAAGTGTTAATATATATATAAAAATTATTTAAACACATTTACAAAATTAATAATATTAACCCCTTCCCCCTTTCTTCCCCGGTTAAAAAGGGGGGTTTTTTTCGCCCTTGTTTTTTCCCAGCCCCCTTGGGGACAAAAACAAGCCCATTTTTTTCCCCCCTTTTTTTGGCCCCGGAAACCCTATTTTGAAAATATGGTGCTTAAAAAGCTAGACACCTAATGAAGAAAAAAAAAACTATTTTCTCCCTGAAAAAGGGATTGACACATTCTGAAAAAAATGCTAAGTTTTCACCCTTGAAAATGTTTATTTTACTCCAGGGTTAAAAGGGTTTTTTTTTTTCCCCCTCCTCCCAAGTGGGATGCCTAAAAGCAATCCTTTTTTTTTCCTTTTTTCATTTAAAAGGGTCTTCGCAACTCGTTTTCCCAAGAAGTTTTTTTCCCCCCCCAGAAAAAAATTGGGGGTTTTTCTTAGGGCCGGCATAGAATTTCCCCTAAAAATCTGGGTCCCCAAGGGAAAAGGTTAAAACATCACAAGCCAAAAAAAAGAAAAAAAAGGCCCCGTAAATTAATAAGTTCCCCTTTTTCAACCCTACACTGAAATATTATTAATTAAAAATTAATTAAAGGTTTTAGGGGGGTTTCCTCCTGCCCCTTTTAAAAATTTTGGCGCGTTTTTTTGCCAAGCGGGCAAAGGAAATAAAAGGGTTTCCCCTCACTTTTCATAAATGAAAAAATTCCCGTATTTTTGTTTGGCCCCCCTTTTTTCCAGTCTAATAATAAAATATAATTAATTAAAATATTTTATTAATGATACAAATTAACACAATATTAAATACTATAAGAGATTTACAATACTACATTCAAAACTTACTAATATTATATATATAATTATTTTTTATATATATTATGTAATAATTAAATAATTAGTAGAATAATTTTCATAAAATATATATTAAAATTTAAATAATATTATTTTAATAATTTAATTATAATAATCTTTTAATTTAAACCAAAAAAAATTTTAAATTTTTGAAGAAAAAAAAAAAAATTTTCCCCACGGGGGGCAAAAATGCCCCTTTTCAAAAAGGAAGGGGAAAAAAAAAAAAAAAAAAAAAAAAAAAAATAAAAAAAATTTAAAAATAAAAAAAAAAATTTAAAACCCAATAAAAAAGAAAAAAAATTATAAACAAAACATTCAAAATTGGAAAAAATAAAAAACCAATATTTCCCCCTGAACCCACTTCCCCCTTGCCTAACACCCAATTCCCCCAGGTGGGGGCGGCCAAAGAAAAAAGCCCCGGGGGGAAAAAAAACTTTAAAAAATAGAAAAAAAAGGGAAAAAGTTAAAATTGGAAAACGGAAAAATTAAAGAATAAGGCAAAGCCCTTTTTTTTTTTCGAATAAAAAAAAAAACGATTTGGAGTTTTTTTTTGGGGAAAAAGAAAAAAAAGGAAAAAAGGGGGTTAAACCACACCAAAAAAACGGAGGGTTTGATTCCCCCCCCTTGGAAATCTCCCTTTTCCAATTATTTTTCACCAAACACATTTTTTTTCCCCAACTCTAATTCAACCTTTCCCCCCCCAAAACCCTTATCCATCAATTTTTGTTTTTCCAATAATGGGTTTTCTGCAATTTGAAACAACCCCCCTCCCTCCACTCACTCAAAAAAAAAGCCAAAACCTTTTTGTTTTCCTTATTTCTTTCCCAGTTTATTTCCAGGTCTATATATATATATTATTTTCGAAACGCCCTTCCTTTTTCTCAACCGATGTTACAGCAAAAAAAATTAAAATCTTTTTTTTTTTCCCTACAAACCACCAACAATTCTAACAACCCTTAATTTCCCCCTAACTAATTTTCTTACAGTTTTTTCATCCGCCCCCCCCCCCCCCCTTAACCCTTTTAAAAAGTGGTTTATTATTTTTTAAACAGCTTTTTTTTCTTTTTCCTCCCAATTTTTCCCCCCCCTTTTTTGGGAAAAAAAACTAAAATAAAACCAATTTTATAAAAACCCGCCTTTTATTTTAAAAAAACAATTCCAAAAATCCCTCCCCAATTCTAGAAATTCCAAACCAATCTTTTGGCGCCCCCCCTTTTCCTTGATCAGATTTTCACCAGTAAATTTTTCATCCTTATTAACCCTGGCAGAAAATTTACAAATTCCCCCCCTTTCACTTTCTCCAAAACTTCTAAAAACCATTAACCTCTTCCCCTGTAAATTAAAACCTTCAAAATCCCCCCAAAAAATCTTATTTTTCCCCCTTTTTCTTTTTTTGGGCAAATCCAATCAAAAAACCCCATCGCATCCTATTTATTCTAACGCCGACTAATCCACCCCTTTTTTTTTTTTCCAATTACCCTTTGCCAAATTTTTTTTTGCAAAGATTTTTTTCCCGACAGGTTTGTCCTTTTTCTCCATTTCCCCTTCACCAAAAAAATCCTTTCAATCAGTTTTCTTACAAAAAAGGGTTAAAACCCCCATCCCCTCCTTTCAAATTTTTTTCCCTTAAAGCAGGTTTTTTTTTTCCCCCTTTTTTAATTCTTCAAAATTTCTTTTTAAACCTTTTTCCACTGCGGGGCCCTTTTTTTTCCCCCCCTTTTCCCACAGAAGAGGGCGCCTTCCCCCTTTAATCCCGCTTGTAAAAAAAAGTTCCCCCCTTTCATTCCCTCCTTTTCCACTTGGGTTTAAATTTAACCCTTCTTTGGTTTTTTCCCTACGTATGCCACCCTTTTTTTTGTAATTTTCTTTTTTTTTTTTTCCCTACTTTCATGAAATCAAAAAAAAAAAATCCCCCCTTTTTTTCCCCTTTTTTAAAAAACTTTAATCAATTTTTTTTTTTGGCTTTTTTTGTTAATTTTTTCCCAAAACCCTTTTTTTTTACCTTTTTTTAACTTTTTAAAACACTTTTTGCTTTTTTTTTTTCCAACCTCCTTTTTTCCAAAAATTTTTCCAAACCACCTTCCAAAGCAAAGACATTGGGGTCAAAGTTTCTTAAATGTAACAAGTAATCAAAACATAAACCCTTCCTTTTTTTGCCCCAACTGGAATTTTAACAAATTTGGGGCCTTTTCCTTTTCCATTTTGGCTTCCCAGATTTTTTTTTGTTTTCCAGTTTAAACTTTTTGGTTTTTTTTTTCCCCACATTCCCAAACCTTTGGAAAATAATTTTTTTTTTTTTTTTTTAAATACAAAATTTGCTTCTCAATCCTTCCAGGTAGCAAAAAAAAAACCTGAAAAGAAGCAGAGTTCGATTTTTGGTTTTTAATTTCGTAACCTGGGTTTACAAGCCCAAAACCAAGTTGAAAAATCCCAACCTTTTTGTATTCACGGGCCACCGTTTAATTTTAAAGGCTGGGGTGGGAAAAAAATTTTTTTTTTTGAGGCCACACATGTAATTTTAAATTAACATTATATTAAATAATCAGAGATGACAATAACTTAAGAGTTTGAATTTAAATTATATAAACAAATAATTAAATTATAATATCTTTAATAAAATAAATAGAATTAATAAATACTTTAAATAAAAGTTATAATTGATATATTCTAAAAAATTAAAAATAAATATAAAATTTCATAAATTTTAATATATTTAATGAAAGAATTATAATAGTAAAAGAATTTTTTTTTTTTTTAAAAAAATTGTTGGATAAAAAAAAATTATCTTAATAAAAAAACAAACTTTGACTAGCAGGATTTTAAAAAATGTTCTTTTAATGAAATTCTTCGACGTTTTTTTGGGGGCGGGTTTTTTTTAAGAAAAAAAAATTTGGAAAATTAAAATGGGGAATTTTTTAAGGGCTTTTTTGGAAAAAAATGCTTTTGGGGAGCAAACAAAAATATTTGGTTTGTTTTTTTTTCAAAAAGGCTTCCTGGAAATGTTTTGAAAAAAAATTAAAAAACCGGAGCAACCCCCCCAAAATTTTTTTTCCCCCCCTTGAAAAGGGCTTTGCCAAAAATTTCTAAAATTTTTTTGGGTTTTTTTTGGCAATTTTTTTATTGGGGGTGAAAAAAAAAACCCATTTGCAGGAGAAAACAAGGCTTTTGTTTTCCACAAAAAAGTAAATGAAATGGCCCCCCCCCCACTTTGGGAAAAAATTGGGCCAAAAAAAACCAGAAAAAAATTTTAGGGTTTGACTTTTTTTTTTCCTAAGCAAAGAATGGCAAAATTTTTTGAAACTGAGCTTTAAAAATTTAGCTAAGGCCATGAAACAGCTGCCTGACAAAGATTCCTTAAAGTTTCTCCAGTTCCCCCCCCCCCTTCTCAAAAGTTTTAATTTTTCAGTTAAAGAAAATTAGCAGAAAAGAGAATCAAAATTAAAAATTTGTCCCCCCCCCTCTTTTTTTTCAGATATAACTGGTGGAAAAATTTTTAGTTTTTTTTTTCTTTAAGCAATATAATGCTTGCTGCGAGCTAGAAATTTTGGGGGGAAACAATAGTTCATCAAGGGATCCTTTTTTTAAAACAGGAAAAAAAAGGAGAGAAAAGGAAAGTTAACCTTTTTAAAGAATTTCTTATTATGTCTACTTACCATCCTTTTAATTTTAATGGAATTAATGAAAATGATAAAAAAGGAAAAAAAAGGGTATTTTTTTGCGCGCTTTCTTATTTTCCCCCTTCCGCCCCATTTACAATTTTCCGAACAGAAAATTTTTTTTAAAATCAGTGAAAAAATTGAAACCTCGATAGAAAATCCTTTTTTCCCCCACCTTTACGGGGAAAAAAATTTCACTTAGGGAAAGCTACCTTTTTTCCCTGAAAACCTTTTTTTCAATTTTTTCCCAAAATTGGGGGTTGGAAGGAAAAAAAAACTGGATTTTTTGAAGGAAGAAGTTCCCCGTCCTGGTAAAAATGAAAAGTATTTTTTTTAATAAAACAATTTTTTTTAGTTTTTTTAAAATAAAAAATTTTAAAATCTTGAAACAAGATTTAATTGACGCCAGAGTTTCAAAACTTCAATTCATCAATTTTTTTTATTGAGGTCACAAAATTGGAAGGAGAATATGGCATTTCCAATGGTTTTGTTTTTTGTTCCTTCAAAAGAAAACTTTTTTGGTTTTGAGCTATTTTGAGTGGGTAAAAAAAAAGAAAAAAAGCCGGGGGGTTTTTTTTTCCAAGTACTTTTTTCATCCGAAGAGGAAAAAAAAAATAATTAATGCAAGAAAAAAAAAATTTTCATGGGTGCAAATCTGTAGCTTCCAAACCAACCATTTTTTTTTCCAAAGAAAGTTCCCCCCCCCTTTTCAACTTTTTCAAAAGGGGTTTTCCCCCCGGCCCCCTATTTTTTTAATTGTAAAAATTTTTAAATTTTATTTCCACCACTGAATTTAATAAATCACAAAGCGAATGTCCAAACTCACACAAATTTTTTTTCCCCTACTAGTTGGGGGGGTTTGGGGGCCCCCCTTCTTTTTTGTTGGCAGAAGCAGTGAGTTTTTTTTTAATTTTTTCCCCAAAAAATGGAATTTACATTTTTTTTCCCCTGGGGGGGGTTTAAGCTGGGCGTTTTATATATAGCACCTTTTTATTGCCCTTTTTTTCTTCCCCCCCCCTGTCCCCCCCCACCCTTTTTAAAAAATGGGGTGCAAACCATCAGACACAAATATTTTTTCCCCAACCAAGTTTCGGATTTTCCCTGGAAAAAAAAAGGAAAAACAATGGGTTTTTAATGAAGAGAAAAAAATTTGGAAAAAAAAGAAAGGAAGGGAAAGAAAAAAATTTTCATCCGGGGCTTTCGGGGTTACTAAAAGTTTTTTTGTTTCCCCCACCCTTTTTTTGGGCAAAAAACCAAAAAAAGCCTTTGCCTCCAGGGAAAACAATTAATTTTATTTTTTTTTAAACCGTCCCAAAAAAAAATTTTTAAAAAAAAGAAAAATCCCCAAGCAAAAATTTTGGGAAAAAAAAATTTTTTGGCCAGTAAAAATTTTTATGCATTTAATTTTTCATCTAAATGTTTGAAAAAGCAAAAATTTAATTTAAAGGGGTAAACTTTTTTTTTTAGTTTATTTTTTTTCTCTGTTGATCTTTCTTTACACCAGTTGGTATTGATTATTTTAATGAAATAATTTTTTTTTCAGAAAAAAAATAATTTCCCCTTTTTCGCTTTATAAATTACAATGGTTTTTGGGTTTTTGAAAAAAAAGAAGAGGGGAAAAAAACTTTTTATGGGGGAAAAAAAATTTTTTTTTTTTGGGGTAAATGGCTTTTATTCGAAAAACGATTTTAAATTTTTTTTTTGCCCACGCCCGGGGGGGGGAAAAAAAAATAACTGAAATATCCCTCTTTCAAAGCCTTTTTGTTTTGGGGAAGGGTTCCAAAAAAATTTTTTTCCTTTGGCGAACAAAGTTCCCCGGGCAAAACTTTTTAAAATGAAAGCCTGCCCGAGAAAGAAGAAAAAAAAGCCCCCGGTCCCCAACCTTGCCCCGGGGTTAAAATACCTCTTATCAACAATTCCCCCTCCCCTATTACACTTTTTTTTCTTGTTTTTTTCCCTAAATACTCTAAAAAAAAAAAATTATTGGGGAAAAGGCCAGGGTTTTTTTTTTCCTTGGGGAATTACAACCCCTTGGGGGGGGTTTTTTTTTTGGTATATATCATAAAAAGCTGAACGATAGTAAAACGAAAGTTTTTTAAAAAGTTTGCCTGGCTTTTAAGAACATTTTGAAATAAGTTTCTGTTCAAACAAACAAAAATAAAAAAACGATAAGTTAAAAAAAATATGGGGATTAAATCTTGAAGAAATCTCTCTTTTTCTGAAAAAAAATGCTTTTTGTTTTTTAAAGGGAAACCAAAATACCCCCCTCTTTTTCCTTTAAAAAAAATAAGGGGTTTTTCTTTTTTTTTTTTTTCCTTTTTAAAAAGAAATTTCCCCCTTTGCTTTTTTGGAAAATGTTGGAAAAAGGGAATTTCCCCCCAGGGGAAAAAATTAATAAAATGTTTTCAAAATTAAAGTCCCTTTCCTCACTTCCAAAAAGGTTTTAGGTTGGTAAATTAAGTTTTTTTTATTCCCCGCCTTTCCTTCCCTTATCCTTTTTTTTTTGAAAAATTTTTTTTTTTTTTAAGAAACTAACAAATTATTTTTTTTTATCCTAAAGACCAAAAAATTTTAAACACAAAAAAAATCGAAAAATAAAGTTTCTTTAAATTTTAAAAAAATTTTAGAACCATTTAAAAAAAATTTGGGGGGGGAAAAAAAACGGGTAATAAGAAGGGGTTCCCAATAGAGGACCAATAGGCCATCCCTTTAAAAAAACCGATTTTACCGCCTGGGGGGAAAAGAAAAAAGAACCCCCCCTTTTTTTGGGGGTTCAGCCTTAACACTTTTTAAAGTTAAAATTTATATTAATTAAAAATTTTTTTTTTAATTTCTTTATTATAATATTTAAAATAAAAAAATATAAAAAATGGTAATGATTCAATATTAATATAATTTATTATTAATATATATAATTAATTAATAAATATTAATATATAAAATTAATAATTTATATTTATTCAAGATAATATATTAATTCAAAATAAATATAATATAAATTAATTTATTATCGTGCAAGTTAAAACGAATAACATAAAATAAACAATAACTATTTATCATATTAGAGCATTTGTATAATAAAGATGATGAAATCTAACTAATTAAATTTTATTCACCTCTTAGATAATTTTTTATTATCCTTATTATCATATTATTAAAAAAATATATTAATATTTATATTATTAAAATATATAATAATATAATAAAAATATAAATATTACTTATTTTGAATTAAATAATATTAATTATATTTATAATTTATTGATATTTATCTTTATTTATCATTGAAAATCTATCTATCAATTTAATTAATAATGTTGGTCGTTTTTTTAAGGGTTTTTTTTCTTCCCTAAAAAAAATGTCGTCTAATTTTTGGGTTTTTTGGATACCTCCAAATTACAAGCCCAAGACAGGGAAATTTCCCCCCCCCACGGTTTTTTTTTGGGGGGGTTTTTGGGGGCCAAGGGGCAAACCCTTATGTTTTTTTTTTTCCCCCCCCGGGCGGGAAAAATTAAAAATCCCCTTCTTGGGGTCCCCCCCCAGGGGTTGGGCCCGCGTGGGGAAAATTTTTTTAATCAATTTTGGGCGGTAACAACAATCCCTTTTTTTTTTAAACCAATTTTAAAATTTGAAATAAACCGCCCCCTTTTTTTTTTCCCCAAATTTTTAAAAAATTCCTTCCCTTTTTTTAAAGAAAAAAGGCTTTTTAAACCCTCCCTCCTCTCCCTGAAAAAAAAAGTTTTATTAAATATATATAATATAATTATATTAATTATTAATAAAATAATATTATATAATATAGTAATCTAAAATAAATATAACAATAATATATTATCTATATAATATTAATATTAAATAATATTTATTTATATAATTAATTATAATAAAACCCAATATATATAAATATTACTTTAAATCTTTGTTCAGTTTATACTGTATTTATATATATTTTTTACAATTATATATTTAAATAAAATAAAAATTATTAATAATTAATTTTTATAAATTTATTAGAATTATTTATAATTTTAATATATATATATAATTAAATTAAATTAAATATTTAATTTTATTTAATGGAATGTAACTAAAAAATGAAGATTTTTAACTTAATATTTTAATAAAAAAACTTTTAAGTCAACAAATCTATATATCATAAGAAATATTATCAAATAATTCTAAGAAGTCTTAAATATTATATATTAATTTTTAATAATAAATAATATAAATTTTATATAAATATAATATATAAAAATTTATTATAATATAAAATTATTATTAATATTTTTATTTAATTATATTTAAATTATTTATTAAATTCATAATTATAATAATTTTAGTTCATTATAAAACGTTACTTATATTAAATTTAAAATTAACACTATTATTAATATAAATATTTGATAGATAATTTAGTTACTTTATACATTAATGAATAACACTAACTTAAATAAATAATTATAATTTATTATTTTTAAATAATTAAATATATATTATATATACATAAATATATTTCATTATATTTATTATATATAATATATATAATTATAATTTGCATAAGATTATTTAAATTTAATATTATTATTTATATATTAATATTTAATTAAACTTATATTTGGTTTGTATGATAAATATAAATAAAAAATAAAATAATAACTTAATAATATAAAATATAAATATATTAGAATATAAAATATTTAAAAAATAAATAAATAATTTATAATATAATTTTACTAATTATTATATAATTTTTTTATAAAAATTATATAATTATATAAATATAATAAAAGAAAATTAAATAATTTATTATATAATTAAATAATAAATTAATAAAATAAAATATATTAATTAAAAAATAAAATTTATTTATAAAATATTTATCATTTACTATATTTTAAATATATTTATATAATTTATTATTATAGAAATATCTTTATTATAAATAATGAAAATAATATATAATTATTAATAATATTATAATTAATTATATAAAATATTTACAATATTAAATTAAAATATTATATATTTGAATATATAAACTTTGCCAAATTTTTGAAAAGGGAATATAAGCTTTCTATTAAATTAATTTTATTAGAAAATAATAAATTAAATAAAAATATTAATATTCTTAATAATTGAAAATCTTTATAATATATATTATATAAATAAAAATATTATACTATTATATTTAAAAATAAATAATAGTACTAATTTATAAATTTTATAATCTAATTATATTTTAATTTTATATATAATTTATTTATAATTTTTAATTCTCATATATATATAAATTAATAAATATAAAATATAATATATAATTTATAAAAAATTATAAATTATTAATTTATAAATTAAATAAAATTATTATAAAATATATAAAAAAAATTATAACTAATATTATTATTTAATATTAATAAACTATATATTTAATATATTGTACTTTTAAAACATCTATATTTAAAAATAATCTATAAATAATATAAATATAAATTTTAATAAAATAAAATGTAATATTAATAATTAAATCTTTATAATAATAATTATGTAATTTATTATTCCATATAAAATAAGTTATGTAATATAATAATTTATATAAATAAATTATTAAATATAATAATTATAAATAAGCTTCGATTCACATCTTTTAATAAAAACAGTTTTTTTTCCCGGTTTTTGGGGGCGAAAGGCCGGTTTTTTTGTTTTTGGCCCCCCGAGTCAAATATGGGCCCCCAATAATAATTTGTGTTTCCCCGTTTTTTCGCTTATGTCTTTTTTGGATGTTTTTGTTTTTTTTTATTCCGTGGGGACCATCTCGACAAAAACCTGAAAAATTTAAGCAATGGGGGGGGGATGGTGGGTGGGGGGTTTGTTTGGGTGAAAAATTACGGTGGGTGGGGTTAAAAATTTTTTTTTTTTTTTTTTTTTATTTTTTTTCCAGAATTCAAATTATAATTGGAAAGTTTAATTTCAGTTTAACCAAAAAATTTTGGAAGCATTTTCGGAGAAAACCAACATTCCTTAACTGTTTGCGGTTTTTTTTCAACCGAAGGTTTTGGGGGAAAAGGGCCCCCGGGCCCGGAAAGCCCTTTGCTCGTCGAAAAAAGAAAATTTTTAAAAATGCCGGTTTGTAATTTTGGGGAATTGGCCCCCCCGGGGGGCAAATGGGGGGCCCTTTCAAAAAAGTACCGCCCACGGCAGAAAATGGGAATTTTTTTTTTCGCCCGGGCTTATTTTATGAAAAATGGGGAAATTTTTTTTTTGGGGGGACTCAAAAGAATGGGGCCCTTTTTTTCCGGCCCCACCCGGGGCCCCCGGTCCTCCCCCCTGTTTAAAAAAAAGCCCTTTTTTTTTCTCTTCCCTACAATAAAAGAAAAAACGCTTCCATACCCTTTTAAACCGAAGCCCCAAACCCCCCAAATTTTTTATAAATAATATTATTTTATATAATTATTATAATTAATAATAGATAATCGAAGTTTCTAATATTTTATATTTATAAAAATATATTGAATAATAATTTAATAAATAAAAATATTTCATATTATAATAAACAGAAACTTTCTTTTATTTTTTTTTATATTAGAATTATTTTGCTTTGTTATTTAATATTCATAAATTAAATATTATATAATTTTGGGATTTTGGGGAACTCTACTATATATAGTGAATTTATAAATAAAAAAGAAAATATAAGATCATCTTATTATCTAATATGCCAATTTGATTGAATAGAATTAATTAAATATTATAATAATAATTTAAAAATATATATTTTGATTTCAGACATAATTTATGTATATTTTAAATTAAGTTTTGGGGCCCCCCAAAGGGAGATGGGCCCCTTTTTTAAAAAGGATTTTTTTAAGTTTTTTGTAAAAAACCATCCTGGAAAAAAAAAAGGGATTTTTTTTTCGGAATTTCAAACATCAAGAAGTTTTGGGGGTGGAAAAAAATTTTTTTTGGCCCGGTTGGGAAAAAAACAAAAGTTTGTTGGAATTTTTCCCACACTTACCAAGAAAAAATTAAATTTGAAAAAAGGTTTTTTTTTTTCATAAACCCAAATTTTTGGAAAGAAAAATTAAATTTTTTTTTAAAATATTTTTAACGAAAAACTTATAATTTCAAAAATAAAATTTATAATTATTTAAAAAAAAAAAAAAGGAAAGTAAAAATACTAATACTGAAAAGACTTCTTTAAAAATGGGAAAAAAGAATAATGGGGCGTTTTCAAAAAAAAATTGGGTTTTTTTTTTGGCCCGTTTTGGGGGGTTAAATGGGTGCCTTTTATAAATTTGTTTTTTACAAAGCGCATTCCAAGCTTTTTTGCTGTAGACTTAAATTAATGCAGGTTAAATTTTTTGTTTAAATGCCTGATAAGAAAATACAAAAAATTAGTTTTTCTTGTTTCTGTTTTTTTTTTTCAAAATTTAAAAAATAAGTGCCTCCCCCCAATCCCAAAAACGTCCCCCCCCCAATTAAAGGCCGCCCGTTTTTTTTCCACTTTTTCAAATGGTTTGGGGACAAAAATGAAGTGGGGTTTGTTTTGGGTTGGGGGGGAATGGGTTTTTTTGAAAAAAAAATTTTTTATTCAAACTTTCCTTTTTAAGCCTTTAAGTATAATAGTTACTTAGGAGAAAACATTTTATAAAAGTATTCCCTCAAAATAATTTTTTTTAAAGATAAAATTTTGGCAAATACTATAGATTTGGGGGTTTAGCAAAAAAATTTGGTTTTCCCCCCTGCAAAAAGTAGAAAATATGGCAAAGGTTTCCGGAAATAGAAAAATTTAAGAAAGGAAATTTTTTACCTTTACCCAACACTGTTTTTACCCATAAATTTAAAATTCCCAAGCGGCCTTTTTAAAAGAAAAAAAATTTTTTTAAAACATTTTTTTAAAAACGTTATTGAGCACATAATTTAATAAAATTTGAAATTCTTAGTTTGTTGTTTTATTGAAAAAAAATCGAAATTTTGAATTTGATTATTTTGTTAAAAAAGGGGAAAAAAATGAAAATTAACAATTTTGACGAAATAGAAAAGTTGAAGTTTTTTTGAAAAAAAAAAGGTCCCAAAAAAAACGGCCCTTTTAAAAATTTTCAAAATGTTGTTCCTTTTTTTTTTTTTGGGCCCCCATTTAAAGAAAAGCGAAAATCTTTTTTTTTACCAATGCTGGAAGAATTTTTTTAAATTTCTTTAATCTTTTGAATATAATTTTAAGAGAAACGTAAAGTGCTCCGCTTGCTTATACAAAATCCCCTGAAAAAGACCCAGCAGGTTTACAGCAAATGTAAAAATGGAAAAAAAAAAAAACCCCCGCCCCCAAGAAAGAAAAAGGTTTTTTTTTTTTTTTTTTAGCAAAATTTTGGTGGGTTTAAAACCGGAACCGAAGTCTGCCCCCAAAGCATCGGTTTTTTTTTTTCCCAAATACTGGGTTTGCAATTAATCAAATCAAAAAATCTTGCTTTTCAACTCCCAAAAGGTCCCATCAAGGAAAAATTTTCTTTCAAAAACTACAAAACAATATTTAATGTGTTTCAACCCTAACTTCAAAATATTGATTGGACAGGAAAAAAAAATGAAAGGGAAAGAAATTTTTTTTTTGGGGGTGGGGGAGAGGAAGAAAAGAGAAAAAATCAAAAGAAAAATATAAAATAAGTGCCCCTTTTTTTCTTTATCCCCCACTTTTTAAAACCCCCGTTTTAATCAACGGAGTTTTTTTGGGGAAAAAGCCCCCCTTTAGAAAAAACTGGGGGGGGGGGAATGGAAAGAGGTTTTGGGTATTTTAATTTTTCTTCCCTCATATTTATTTAAAAAAAAACTTTTCGTGAAAACAATTTTACATTCAAAGTTTTAAAAATGTATCTAAAAAAATAAAAGAGAAAAAGAGTAAGGGGGGGTTTTTCTTCAGGCAAAAAAAATTTTTGAAAGGGGGAAAAAGAAAACTAAAAGAGGGTATAACCTCCTTTTTCTTTAAATAAATAAGATTTGCTCATCAATTTGAAAATTGAAAGTATATTAAAGGGTCTTACCTTTGGGTTTATTAATTTTTGTGGAAAAGTATTCCCTTTTTTTTTTCTTCAAAAAGAAATTTAAATGCCCCCCAAAAAAAAGGGAAAAAAAAGTTTTATATTTTTTTTTTAAATTGTGGTTTTGCAACATTTATAAAAAATAAAATTGGGTTTTTTTTTCTTAAAAATAAAAAAGTTGTAATACTAATTTGGCAAAATTCAAAGGGATATTATTGGCCCCAAAACATTTGTTTGAAAATCAGCCCAACCTTTATCTATAAAATTTAGTCCTAATAAATTAATTAAACTTTTTTTTTAAATTTAACAGGAAAAAAAAAAATAAAACATGGTTTTTAGATTTTTGGAAAAAAAAATACAAGAGTTAGTTTTATTTTTATTTTTTTTTTGGGTGTGGGAAAAAAAAAAAAATATTACCTTTTTTTTAAAATATCAATTTTTTACAAAAGGGAAAAAAAGGAAAAAAAAAAAAAACAAGTTTTAAAAAAAAAAAAAAATTTTTTTTATAATATTTTTTTTTTTGGCAATTTGGGTTTTTTAAAAATACCTTTTAATTTAAATAATTGGGGGGAAAATGGAAAAAAGTCCCCCCCCCCTGAATTTGGGTTTAAAAAATTTAAATTCTTTTCCTTTCTCTTAAAATGGTTTTGGTTTTTTTTTTAAGAATTTAAATTTTTGTTTTTTTCAAAATTAAAATAATTTTAAACATTGCCCCCCAAAAAAATGAGGAATAAAAAAGCCTTTGGGAGTTGTGGGGTGTGTTTTAGCTTAGAATTGAAGTTAAGGTTAATTTTTAAATTTAAAAATGGCCCCCCCTTTTTTTTTCCAAACAATTTTTTTTTTTAAAAAACAAATTTCCGTTTTATTAAGTGAAGGTTTTCAAAAGAAAAATATTATTAGGACCCCCCCTGCCAAAATAAATATTATGTTTTTCAAAGCAACAAAAAAAATTAAAAGCCAAAAATGGGAGAGTGGAAAAAAATGCAAAAAAAAAAATAATACGAAAAATTTAAACAACTTCCCCATATGTTTTTTTTTTAAAGAGTAAGAAAAAAAGCCCTTTCGGGGCCCCCTGCCTTTTTGGGGTTGGGGGGTGCCAACATTTTTCAACAACACACACACCAAAAACAACAAAACCTCTGCATACAAATCAAATTGCAAACAAAACAAAAAAAACACAACCATAAGCAAAGCAAAAAACAAAAAACAGAAACAGAAACACAAAAACCAAACAAAACAACAAAACCCAAACCAAACAGCAAACACATAAAAATATTTCATAATATATAATGAAAATTAATATTTTAATATAAGTAATAATTAAATTATTAAATATTTTTTATAATAAACTTATATAATATATTATTAATTATAATAAAAATTGATTTAAAAAATAAATATAAAATAATTTAATTTCATTAAAATATATTTATAATTATATATAAATTTACCCCTTTTTTCCCTCCCCCCCAAGGTGGGGTTTTTTTTTTTTTTTTTTTTCCCGGGGCCCCCCCTGTAGCCCTGGGAAAAACCCCAGCAAAAAATCCTTCCTTCCCTTTTTGCCCGGGGAAACTATATATAGATTCCAGAAAAACCTTGAGAAAAATAGATGCCTCAGATGCATGAAATATGATAATATATATTCTGTTGTTGTTGCCTATTGTGTGATAAACTGATTTTTATATTTAGAATATATAGCTTAATCATATAAAATTAGTAATTCTACTCTCTCGTATTAGGGCATAAAGACAACATTTTTGTTTTTTATACATCGAGTTTTCAATCTAGTTAAGATGAGAAGATGATTGATATATATGTAAGACTATATATGTAAGATTGTAAGAATAATGTTGGATATGGAACAGAATTCTGGAGGAAAACACAATTAAATAGGAAAGGAAGAAGAGGTCTCTTCATCAGCAAACGCCGATATTTAATGATCTGAGTGAAAACTAGACAAAAGTAAGCAAAGAGAAGGAAGAAGCCCAAAGGATGGGGACTTCAAGAGTAGTGACTCCTGTCATACTCGATCAAAAGCTCTTGATATGTAAAGCAATACAACACAAAATCCCATATTTCCTAAGGGTAGAAGACCATAAATCAGTGAGATAGAAAAATATGTTACCAGTTAACCTCGAACATTGTAACTATACTCGGGAGCTGAAAGAAGGGAATGAGATTTCAGATGATACAGAAATTGAGAATTAAGCAGTTTCAAAGATTTTAGACAGAATACAAGTAAGAACTATAAGACGATGGTTAAAAGGATCAATCGGAACTACAACACTTTTTCGGGATCAATTGAACATTTGCCCGCTTCTAAAAATGAGGAAAATTATTAATTTTAAGGCATAGAGAGTTAATTTGAACCAAGAAAGGCCCCAGCTTGGAGGAATATTCCCTCAAAACACAGGAAGGAATACTATCCGGGTAACTTGCCTTGCTATCGTTCATAGATCTTAGGATCTCATTCATTTGATCTTGTGTAATCACAGGCAGAGACATGAGACACCTGAGAAGAGTAGGAATAGGAGAAGGAATTCCAAAATTGTCCAGGGTGGAATTAGATGAAAAGAGGAGTGTTAGCATCTGATCTATCAGAGCGAATAAGTGGAGGAAAAGCTGTTTTATAGAAGTTGTTAGTGATGTTTTTGGCAAGAGGTCAGAAATTTTTATCAGTAGGAGAATCAAGAAAGTCAACGTATTTTCGTTTGGTGAAGGTTTGATTAGTCTGTCTAATAAATTCTTAATAAGGTTTTTGGGATGAATGAAAATTAGCGAGAGTAATAGGAAACCAAGTAGTTTAGTTTTCCCAGCAGATACGCGTTGTCAGGTCAGGTTAGAAGCAAAGATGTGTAGTGTATAAGGGACAAAAAGTATGCTTTGAAAAAACCGAGTTTGAAATTTGGTGATGTTTAGAAAAATAAAGGTAAAAAATTACAACTACCCTACCCAGCGCAGATAAGATGAATCACTTATAATTGTTTGCCAACAAAAGTTTCCAACTGGATGTTACTCCACAGCATCAATTTCATTATTTATATTTCCCCTTTACTTTTTTGTCATTTATATCCATTTTCTTCTTCTTTTCCACTCGTATGTTGAAACATCTATATATATATATATATATATATATATATATATATATATATATATATATATATATATATATATATATTTATAGTATAAAAATATATATATATATATATATATATATATATATATATATATATATATATATATATATATATATATATATATATATATATATATAGAGTATATATATATATATATATATATATATATATATATATATATATATATATATATATATATATATATATATATATATATATATATATTAAGTAAAATTAACCACAAGTGTACGTGGCGAAGGAAGGGTAAAGAAGGTTGAAAAACGCGAAGACACTTTATTGCACAATGACAATAACATGGTGGATTCCTTCCCAGAACCGTAGGTTGATAGAGTGTTGGGCCAAGGTGCAGCCAAAATGTCTCGCAGTAGGGTTCGGAGGTTCGGCGCTGCAAACACACAATGTTGGTACGTACGGCGATGGCCCCAAGGGGTGTTGGGACTGTCTCAATACCGTGTATGATCCCCTCTGGCACGGATAACTGCCTGACACCGTAATCTGAACCGTCCTAAGGTAGTCGTTCACACATTGGGCATTGTGTGGTCTTGCATTGCCATGCATTAGGACGAAAGAGTCACCGATGTAGGGGACATATGGCACGGCATATGTTTCGAGGATGTCTATGATATACCTTACGGCTGTAAGAGTGTCTCCATCGAAGATGTGCAACTCCGTAGACCCCGATAAAGAGATGTGTCTCCAGACCATAACCGACCCACCTCCAAACGGCGGTACCTGCAGAATATTGCATTGCGCGAACCTCTCCGTCGGTCGTCGGTCGTCGGTATACTCTAGCACGCCTGTCCGAGGCGTACAGAGACACTCTCGGCTCGTCCGTAAGGAGCACCTTTGCCAATTGTCTACCGTCTAATGGATGTGTTCTCGGGCAAATACCAGTCGCGCCCTTCGATGTGCCGTAGTGTGCGGTGGACCTATAGTAGGCCTCCGGGGACGGTAATTATGATCCGCAAGGCGTCGACGCACTGTATTGTTACTCACCCTGGTGCCGTGTACCTCCGGCAGCTGTATCTGCAGATGTCGTGCATGAACATTCTAGACCTTCCTCTAATCTTTTCCACTATTCTGTTAAACTTTCCTTTTCAAGGCTCCTCCGATTACTTTCTTATTTCGTATCCTTTTTATATCTCTTCAAGTCTTCAGCATGAAAGACCCCAGCCTGCACTTCGGTGCAGGAAACTGGTTTAACTTGGGGTCTTGTTTCTTTCACCTTCCATGGAATGACTACGCTTCGGAGGTAGGGGTCCCTTGGAGTACGCAGAACGCATAACAGTGGTGATTCTCTGTGGCATGGAGGAGTATATTCCATATTCTTTCCCTTCAGCTAAATCTAACAAACATTAATTTAACCCTGTATCTTCTCGTGCTATTCCCCACAGGACCCTGCCTTCACGAATTAACTTCGTCTTAAGCTCCAGAAATTCATGAAAACTTAAATTTATCCCGGAATTGTGCAAAATCTTTCTCCGTAATACTAAAACACTTTTCTCAGTTGGAAATGCAATAAATTTTGTGGTTCTTCTTCACCACGCTCTTTCTGGCATTTTGCAGGGAATGTAAATTCTAACTTTGCTCTTTCCAGTTTCCTTCATCTAGTATCTTCCGATTTCACAACTCCAGTTATGCCTTCTTCTAAAGCAGAACACTACGCTCAGATCATTGCCATTAATTTTACTTTAGACGATATCTGAACTATTCCAACTCATTCAACTCCTCCATCTCATTTATGCCTAACATAGTAATTGATCTCTCTGAGATTTACACTAAGCCTAAGGCGTACGTTCTTTGTGGTATTTCTCTTGTGGTTCTACAAACCTTTGCTTCCGAGCTTGCAATCTTTTGGTAAACTATTCTGTCTCTGCATTTCTACTTTGAAAATCCCTTCTTCCTGGAAACTTGTGCTCATAAAAGACCACTCTCAACTCTCAAACTACCGACCTATCGCTTAAACTTCTGTTCTTTTGAAGAGTTTCGAATCTATCCTCGACATAAAGATTTGAGAACGCCTTATATCTTCTAATCTTACCTCTGATCGCTGGTGTGACTTTCGTAAGTAACATTCTACTGGTGATCTTTCCTCACTTTCGGATTCTTCTTTCTTTTCCGTTCATTCTATAGCAGATATTGCAGACGACCACCGTTCATCTTTTAAATCTATAAAAATTGATGTTCCTCAAGGTTCTGCTATATATCCGCAACACTCTTCCTACTTTTCAATAATGACCATCTGTCTCTTACTTCTCCACCTACCCATTTCTATGCAGACGACTCCACCTTTCATTACTCCTTTATTTCGAAATACGTCCATCTCAACAGCAGTTAGATTACGATAGAAGGTCAGCTTTGAAGTAAATAACCTCTGATCTTCCGCGAATTTCTAACTGAGGCATTAACAATGTTGTTTTCGATATCTCAAAAACTCAATTCCATCGTCTTTCCACTCGGCATAATCTTCCTTACAAAAATATCTTCTTCGAAAACACACAACTCTAACCTTCGTCTGTCCTTATATTCTTGATGTTTCTTTTCCCTGTGATCTTAATTGGATGGATCACATTACCTCCCTTTCAGACAAGCTTGAAAAAGGTTGGGTTGCTTTACGTTACTTTAGGTTAGGTTACAATAGGTTAGGTTAGGTTAGGTTAGGTTTGGTTAGGCTAGATAAGGTTACATTAAGTTAGGTTAGGTTAGGTTAGGTTAGGTTTCGTTATTTTACGTTCTATGAGTTTCAGTTCATTACATACCTTTGAGCATTCACCTTCTATTGTGTTGGTCTTATATAATTTACAATTACATTTACATTTTTATAGCATTCCGGAAATAAGCGTTATACGCTGATTTCAAATATGTAATTGATTTTCTTATAGGTATTGTAGTTCTCGAGATATCGGCGTACACTAATGTATATATAGTTTTACCATATATATATATATATATATATATATATATATATATATATATATATATATATATATATATATATATATATATATATATATATATATATATATATATATATATATATATATATATATATATCAGTGGCGACTCCAGTAACTTTTTACTACTCGTGCTCTCTCTCTCTCTCTCTCTCCGTCTCTCTTCTATATATATATAGAGTTATATATATATATATATATATATATATATATATATATATATATGATATATATATATATATATATATATATATATATATATATATATATTACAGTTGTCATCAAACACTCACAGACAGAACCCTATCTAAGATGGGGTGTTGCATTACATCGTTATCTATCAATTCACGCAACTACGCAGATGAGTTAGAGACCCAGGCTTTAAAGCAGAGATTAAATTCAGCAGGAAAACACAGAAGATGGAAGAGAATTCCATGAACAGAGGTGGCAGGAAAAAGGAAGCACCGCAGCGAACAAGCCTGAGTTACCAATATCAACACAAAACTCATGCGCAGACACAGCACCCCTTGTGCTACGAGGGCGTCGTAAAGGTGGTGGTACGCGTGATAAGTTCCCTTGAGCACCTGCCGCTGCGGTACTTATAGAAAAGAGATATAGCACCAACATCGCGCCGCAAAGATAAAGGGTCAAGAGAACTGGAAAGTGCAGAACAGTTTATAAGCCTTTGGCAGTGACTGGACCCCATACAAGGCCGGATGAAACCAGAGCCCCCAGATATGAGAGCAGTGCTGGCAGATGAGGCCTTTGTATAGCTGGAGCAACTGAAGAGGAAAATTCTGCAGCCTCAAACAGAACTCCCAGTTTCTTTGAGGTCAGCCCTAGCAACCGTTTTGATGTGGGTTTCCAAGACATTTTTGTGTTTATGTTAGGCCAAGGATGTTTATTGTCAACAGGAGACGAGAGAACCGTCGAAAGAGATAGGAAAGTTAGAAGGTGTCTTAGAGAGGGAGATTTGTAGAAGTTGGGTTTTTAAAGAATTGAATTTCACAAGGTTGAGACGACCCCACCCGGAAATTCTATCCAGGTCAGCGAGAATAGAATCGGAAAGATTAAGACGAGAGGCAATTCTAGAAGAGGAGCATACTAGAAATGAGTTGAAGAATGAAGGTCGAGTCATCGGCATACGAGTGGATAGAGTTAGATGCAGTGAGAAGATCATTAATGAAAAGTCTTCGCCCAGAATAAAGTAGGAGATAAGACAGAACCCTGAGGAACACCAACTATTGAAAGAAAAAGAAGAAGAAGTCGCCCCATCAAAACAGCCGATATTGAGTTGATTTTGAGTTGACAAGAGCAAGCAAAGAGAAGGAGGAAACCCAAAGGTGGGGAGTGGAGAGCAGTGACGCGTGATATACCACCCGGTCAAATGCCTTGGATATGTCAAGCGCCACCACACAAGTCTCCCCGTAGTTCCTGAGGGCGGAAAACCATAAATCAGTTAGATAGAATACAAGTGAGAGCTATAGGGCGATAGTTAGAAGGATCAGAGCGGCTTCCTTTTTTCGGAACAGGTTGGACATGTGCGTGCTTCCATAACACTGAGGGAAAGTATTAGTATTGAGACATAGAGAATATAGTTGAACGATGGGCGGGGTATATATATATATATATATATATATATATATATATATATATATATATATATATATATATATATATATATATATATATATATATATATATATAATGTTGATGGAAAATTTAATAAGAAGTAATTTGATTTTTCTAACGTTTTCTGTAATTCGATTTCAGGATAACTTTAATATTTAAAATCAATCTAAATTCACAGATGCCGTCTCCGCCATCCGATATGGGCATGAACTGCCGCCATTTTTAATGGGTTAAAAGCGTTATTTAATAGCGGTTATTCTTACCTTTTTCGTTTTAATTTTGCATAATAATTTCATTTATTTGACCAACTTTCGCAAAAAAATAAGAGAATTTTAACGTAACATCACGAAATTTGCAAAATAGATCGTTTCTTATAATGTTAACTCGTGCTGAGCACGAGTAGCACGAGTGCAGGAATCGCCACTGATATATATATATATAGTATATATATATATATATATATATATATATATATATATATATATATATATATATATATATATATATATATATATATATATATATATATATATATATATATATATATATATATATATATATATATATATATGGTAATAGTTGAGATTAGCGGAATCTTACGAAATATCGATATTTTTCCGAAAATATTTTTTTCTTATATTTCGTCCCCACGTAAAAACCAGTAAAAAAAGGCTACCAAATCTCTCTCATATGTAAATGTAATCAACGAAATTATTTTTTCTATGTTTATATTCGGTTTAGAACCATTTAAGCAGATTATTATAATTTTTAAGTTTTGTTAATTATAAACAGAAAATATGTGTCTTCTTAACAAAACTTATAACTTTGCTAATTTTTCGAAGGTAAAAATAGTATTTGAAAACTCCGAATAACGTTGCGTATAAATATATCGTAAATATGGCAATTTTTTATTAGCAAGATGTGGCAGTGTTGTTTCATACCCATTTCAAAACATCGATTACTTTTAAAAAAATATCGATTTTTTTTAAATTCCGTTAATTAAACTCAACTATTACCATATATATATATATATATATATATATATATATATATATATATATATATATATATATATATATATATATATATATATATATATATATATATATATATATATATATATATATATATATATATATATATATGCCTTACACATCTGAGGTGATTCCGCTCACAAATGTCTCCTTGAAAATGTAGTCTAGGGCTTTTCGTTTAATCAACTCTTCTGCTCTCTCTCTCTCTCTCTCTCTCTCTCTCTCTCTCTCTCTTCTCTCTCTCTCTCTCTCTCTCTCTCTCTCTCTCTCTCTCTCTCTCTCTCTCTCTCTCTCTCTCTCTCCACTCTCTTCACTCTTATTATATCACTATTACAATTTCTACTGCTCTTCTGAACTCTTCAGTTTCATAGCTCCTAAATTAAGAAGGACTAGTCCGACACGCCTTTCTCCACAGTCTTATCTTTTCTCTACCAATCTTTCCGACCTCATACTTACCCGATATGCTCAATCTTACATTGTACTCCATTGGTAAAGACTGGAACACATTCCCCTTCATCTATTTTCCAACTACTTTTGACTTTCATACCTTCAAATGACGTGTTTCAGGGTATTTCGACTTTTAAAGTGACTTTGGCATAAAATTCCTTCAACTTTGGTGGAATTTGGTAGGCCTCTACCCTTTACCCACAAAAGGAGACAATATAAATATATATATATATATATATATATATATATATATATATATATATATATATATATTATTATATATATATATATATATATATATATATATATATATATATATATATATATGTATATATATATATATATATATATATATATATATATATATATATATATATATATATATATATATATATATATATATATATATATATATATATATATATATATATATATATATATATATATATATATATATATATATATATATATATATAGTTAAGCATATATTAACAAAGCTCCCTTTATAATTATATAAATATCCCCAACACACTCTCTGCAGTCCCCATGTATATCTGTTTCATAGA
>JABUQX010037985.1:7500-10000 GCA_015478945.1 Trachelipus rathkii
GAAAGAGATCGATGAACAGAAAATCGCAAAAGAGAAAGAGATGCAAGAACAAAAAAAAAATTTAAAAAAAAAGCCAAATGATTGAGGAGAGGAAAATCACGATGGAAAAAAAAGATAGACGAACAACGAAATTCCAGGCAGAGAATGGAGGAGAAAAGAATCGCCGCAGATTTAGAAGAACCGAGAAATACAAGCCGAAATAGAAAAGGAGGAACGGAGGATTACAGTGGAACAAAGGCTGTGATCGCAGATTCGCTGCTGAGAGGGACGCAGAGAGGTCAGAGAAAAAATTTACCAAGATGAAACGAAGCAGAAGAGCAATCAAGGCAGCATGATGCGACAATAGCATCGCAAAACACCACTCTCTCAAATAATGCTTCTATGAATAACAAGCTTCCTAAACTTGAAGATCCACACTTTCACGAAAAAGTAAATAATATCAGAAGACTATCTAACCTTGTTTGAAAACAAGCATTGCGAATGACACCATCCCAAGGGCAAGGTATGCACTCTTGTTAGGGTCGTTGTTAACCGGAAAGCTGTTAAAAAGTGTATAATGACGCTTACTGGTTAGATATGCGTCCTAGCTATGATCGCTCCTAAAGAAAGCTTTGTTGATCCGTATGACTATAACGGATAGTGGGTATCCGATCCATATTTAAGTTCAATGTCTCCTAAGCCAATGATGCCAAATCCAAGGTATACAGAATAAAGTACTTGAATGCCCTTAAGAATGGATACCGCTGGCCGACGTAAAAGGAGAGCTTCGAAAGCTACTTGAAAATTTTATAGGCAGTAAAAGATTAATATAGGACAGCAGTACCATAAAGAGCTAGCCACGTTCCTAAAAGAAAGAAATAAAAAAGAGATGTCAGATATAATCTCTAGTTCAGAAAAAATTTTTGCAAGCCCATAAATTAAGTTTGGCGCCGCGAAGTAGTTACGGGAGTAATTTTTAAAGCAGACTTGGAAATAGTTATAATAAATTTAATGAAGGAATAGTCCACATACCATAAACACACACATCGCTCCAGAAGAATGGTGTGTCTGGAACGTTGCCCGGGGCAACGACTACAAAAAGAACATACTAAAGTTCAAACTGAAACAAAGAAACGTTGAGCACGTGCTACAAAATGTCAACATAAGAGCACACCGTACGCGAGAGACCTTCATTGTATCACCCTACAACAGTAGTGGTAGTAAAAGTTTTAAACAGTAATTCTTTAATTTCTAAATATTTGCCCTCGTCCTTTTCAACGGACTCCATAACCTTTGTAGCGTGAGATCTTGTCTCTGCTTCTTTTTAAACTCATCTCTATCTTTTATGAGATCTTGAACTTGAACGCCTTCTGCTCAAGTTACTTCTGCAGGAGCAAGCTATATTAGGCATCTTCCATCTTATCACAAATGCGGCCCTTTCAGATACTTTTTGAAATCTTCTTCACTGTAATAATCTATACGTCGGCTCATCAATCTTAGGATCCTGGGCTGTATTTAACTACTCTTTCAGGAGACTCTCTAGCAGGAATTTCTTTTTTTAAGACAGACCATGCCAATATTACCTCAATCAACAACTTTGGTTTCAAACATCGATACGTCTGGCATTTTCCACTTAACTCATTCTATTTCTTCCTGACTGACTGAGGGGCTTCTCACCGAGCAGTTTTGATTCCACAAACAATTGCTCTCCTCAACCTTTTCGATGACGGGGAAAATCAAATACTCTTCTGAAGTTACTACGTCTAGCTTCGCGCTATGACACGGGGGGCCCCCCCCCTTTCCCCTTTTTTAAGAAAACCCCCCCCCATTTTTCCCCCCCCAACCCCTTCCCCCGTTTCCCCATCAGGTTTATTAGCTGGTACGCCCCCTCAATATTCCCCAGAATCAAGTCGTAAACGACGTCTGGCATCACAACAGCCGTCGTTGCCTTCCCCACGTAATACGGAGTATCCAGTATCACGTCAGCCAGTGGAACTCTCTTAACAGTGTTATCTAATAGTCGCATTTTCTTAAATTCTCCTGTATTGTAGTTTTCTTCAGGTACAAACCTTTGATGTAATGCAATACCATTACAGCCGGTATCTCTAAGACAACGGACACGATAACCGTTCGCGATACCGGTAGACGACAGGCAGACGGTGTGGGTTGTCATCGGTTCCCCCACCATATTAAGTCTGCGGACGGAGCTGGCTCTTCACCTGCCACTGACAGGGACTTTTTTCCTCAACACAGAAAATGATCTGCGGAAGCCACAGTGGTTTTACTCTCGTCTTTGGTCGTCCATTGGAAGTATTAATATTGTGGTGTAAATGTATATTTGCTATATATCAGTAAATATATATATTAACATATCATACATTAGTTTCATGTTATTTTATTTTTTATGTTGCTAGGTATATATATATATATATATAATATATATATATATATATATATTATATATATTATATTATATATATATTATATATAATATATATTATATATTATATATATATATAGT
>JABUQX010037985.1:12500-32500 GCA_015478945.1 Trachelipus rathkii
AGAGCCCCCCCCCCAGATATGAGAGCAGTACTCCATACAAGGGCGGATGAGGCCCTTGTATAGCTGGAGCAACTGAGAAGAGGAAAAAAGTCTCGCATTCTAAACAGAACTCTCCCAGTTTCTTTAAGGCCACCCTAGCAACCGTTGTGATGGTGAGGTTTCCAAGACATTTTTTGTTTATGTTAAGGCCCAAGGATGTTTATTTTGTCAACAAGAGAAACGAGAAGAACCGTCAAAGAGATAGGAAAATTAGAAGGTGTCAAAAGTAGGAAATAAGACAGAAAACCTGAGGAACACCACTATTGACAGACAAGGAAGAAGAAGTCGCCCCATCAGCAGCAGCCGATCTTAGGAGCATTTTGAAAGAAACTAGACATAATAAGCAAAGAGAAGGAGGCAACCCAAAGGAGGGGAGCTTGGAGAGCAGTGACGCGTTGCCATACCCCGTCAAAAGCTTTGGATATGTCAACCGCCACCACGCAAGTCTCTCCCGTATTTCCTAGAGCGCGAAAAACCATAAATCAGTAAAGATAGGAAAGTCATATCGCAGTAGAGCCTGAGCGCCGAAAGGCCGTACGGCGAATCGAAGAAGTTAATAAGATTCCAGATGATCTAAGAAATGAAGAGTTGAGAAGAGTTTCAAGATCTTAGATAGAATACAAGAAAAGGCTATAGGGCGATAGTTAGAACGCAGAGCGCTTCCTTTTTTCGGAATAGGTTGGAAAAATGTGCGTGCTTCCAACACTGAGGGAAAGTGTTAGTACTGAGACATAGAGAATATAGTTGAATCCGAGGGGCGGGGATAGCACGGAAGCACCCTCCCTCAAAACTCGGGGAGGATGCCATCCGGGGCAACCCGCCTTCCTAACGTTCGTAGATTTAAGGAGCCCATAGCCAATCAAATGTAATCACAGGAAAGGCATAGGACACCTGAGAGGAGAAGGAGGGGGATGAGGAAGCCAGAATCATCCAGGGTTGATATTTAGAGGAAAATAGGAGGCCGAAGAGTTGGCCTTTTTTCAGTTGGAAAGTTAACAACAGAACCATTCAAAGGAAAGGAAGATTTAGCAGAAGTTGCTAGAGATGTTTTGGCAAGAGACCAGAAAGAATTTGTCAGTAGGAGAACCAAAGATGTTAGCGCACTTTCGTTGATGAAACCCCGCTTTGCTCGTCGAAGAGTAATCCCTGCAACGATTTCTAGCAGAATGAAAATTAGCAAGAGTCATAGGAGAAAAGAGAATTTTTCCACTCCCGATATCGACTGTCTCTAGCCTGAATGGCCAGAGAACAAGCACGATCAACCATGGATTATGAGGAGAGAAAGATTTAGTCGAAGAAGAAATGAACCTGTTCATCCCATCAACGATACAGCTCCCACCTTATCGGCAGAAGTCGAAGCGGTCACCAGAGACAAAGCTGTCATTCCAATTATAGTAGCGTAGAAAGCAACGCAAGGCCCCCCATTCGGCCCGATCAAAGTGCAGAAAAAACGAGTAGCGGCAGGATGGAACTGTTGGAGAGAAACATTAAAATTAAGAGATATATGGTTGTGGTCAGATTTTACCGATAGGAGCGAAGGTGGTGTATTATAGAGAGAAGGACAGTGGTGAAACTAGGTAAGTGTGTTTTCAAGAATTGTTGGACGAATCCGGAATGGTGTGTGGTTCTTAATTAGTTGCTCCAGATCGTTGAAGAATGCTAATGATTCAGCCTCCTCCTCCCACCTCGATGTAAGTAATTAGAGGTGTTCAACCATCAGTGTTGTGTACATTGAAATCCCTAATAGAGGACCTCAGTATTTGGAAGAGAACATATAACAGTCTCGTGAGAAGTAGTAAGATATTCAAAAGGCCGTGAAAATCTGTTCTGTTAGAAGAACAGTAGTAGAAGCACAAGATTATTGTAAGTAGAAGGAAGAAAAATTTTAAGCCACAGAACATCGAAAGTTAGGAGATTCGAAGATTCTGAGACGTGTTACAACAGAGTGTTTTAATGTTTACATAGGCCACATACTCCACCTTTTAGACGAAATTATGAAATAAGTTATAGTTAGATATATTAAACGAGTTAGAAGATGAATTCTTAGCTATCTGTGTCTCAGACAACGAGCAAAAAGGGTTAGGGAGAATTAGAGAGGTGTATTCCAACGGATGCAGAAGTAGAGAGTAACCGCGGAATGTGATAAAGTCGATAGAAAGCTCCGCGGCTGTGCTAAATCTGAAAACCGCTCACGCCACACACAACCACAACAACAAAAATAACAGACAAAACAGACAGACAAAAAACGAAAGTTGAAATCAGAATAAAATGTTTACTCCACTAAAACGGTAAATGATTAAAAAGCCTAAAACCGTATTTACAGATAAATATGTAAACTGAAAAAAAAAATCAAGAAAAGTCTCCAAAAGCACGTATTCACACACCCTAACAAATTTACGAATAAAAAAAATTACAATCATTAACCTAAATGTTAATATGATATAAATTAAAATATTATATGCGACCAAATACGTAAGTGTTGTAAAAAAAAAAAAAACTTTTAAAAAAAAAAAAAATAGAAACACTAAAAACTAAAGTTAAAAAGACGAAGAAAAAAAAAAATATAACCTAGTACTATCAAAACTACGTATTGCACAATTCTAAAAAACTAACTATGATTTCTAACATAACTAAAAAGTTTCAAAAACAAAAATTAAAACGAATAACTTATCCTTTATAAGGATTATAACTCTTCAAGATATAATAAAACCATAATAGTTAAAAACAATTAAAACAGGAGAGCACTTAATGTACAAACACACTTAATAAAAAAAATAACTAAAACATTATGAACATTAATCAACCCATTGGAGCTCCGGTAAAACGCAACCTATCACATCACAGTCTAAACACACAATATATATAAATAAAGAAATAACATATAATATATTATATATATAATATATTATATATATATATATATATAATATATATATATATATATATATATATATATATATATCATTATATATATATAATATATAATTATATGAGGTGTATCCGCATCCGCATCCGCATATGCAGATATCCGCATCATTTTTCAACTATCCGAATCCGCAACGCGCATCCGCATTAAACTTTTTTTGGCGGATAGTGGATAGTAATCATGCTAGAATTATAAGTAAATGTGTGTGCACTGCGTCATATATCTAATATATTATAATATATATATTATATATATATAAATATATATAATACTATATAATATATATATATATATATATATATATATATATATATATATATATATATATATATATTAAAAGTAAGGAACTTTCAAAGATGACAGACCCACTCATGCTGGAGATAAGAATAGTAATTGATTTCAGAACTCTGGCAAACGAGACCACAATTGCAATATCAACTTTTTTCTAAATCTAAATACAAAAGCAAATTTCTTGAACCACGTGTTCCACAGAGGGTTAAAATTTATTTAGGAATGCCTATGTGATGAAATGCTGCTAAAGGCAGAAATTACCGCCAATAAAAAACAAATCTCACAGAAAACAGACGCAAATTACTATTTTGATAGCGGCTATCATTAGCTGAATTCCATGAACGTTCTTTCCCTTCTAGCAATCGATGAAGAGTTTTTGTTCAGAGGTTGTCAAAAGACACTCTTCTTGATCGAAGATATCAAAAGAGAAAACTGAAATCAGATAAAGATCCACTAGTTTTGTGGCGTGATAATTGTAAAAGTTTCTCACATCTTGCAGAACTCGGCAGGGAATATCTTAGATACCCTTCACAAGTGTAGCTATCGACGTCTTTTCAGTGGTGCAGATCTCTTTACGACGAAAAGAAAAGCAAATTTCCCCTGAAAGGCTCAAGAAGCTTTTTGTATTTGAAGCATAATTTGAGAATTATTACTTTCAAGCATTAATATATATACTACATAAAACCTTTTTTTCAAATGGGTTGAGGCTTCGGAAAGAGGTTGGTGGGGTGAAAAAGAGTTGGGTCCACGTCCTGCCACACTCTGGTAAACACGGGTATATATATATATTATATATATATTATATATATATATATATATATATTATATATATATATATATATACAGTTAGATAATTAAATTAAATAAAAAAGATATATAATAATTATATATATATATATTATATATATATATATAATTATATGAGTACCCTGGGACATAAAACTCTCGGATAGTGATTTTTACTATTCGCATCCGCATCCGCAATCCGCGGATGGTGATTTTAACTATCCGCATCCAACCTCAATATATATTATATATAATATATATATTTTATATATATATATATTATATATATATTTATATATATATATATATATAATATTTATATATATATATATATATATATATATATATAGTAAAACTTAAGTTTCTTTCTGACCATCGATTTCGATATATTGAAATATATATCGATATATATATATATATAAATGTGATATTTATATTTATAATATAATATATATATCTATATCTATATATATATATATTTATTTCAAAATTATATTTGTAAAAACACTGTATAAATAATAATAGCAATCCTATTTAACCTAACCAAACTTAAATCATATATTAGAGAAAAAAGTAAACATTGGTTCATTTAGAGCAGCGGTTCCCAACCTTTTTGAGGCTATTACCCATAAAGCGGGTTAGATATTAACAAATACCCCCAAAAAAGTTTAGTTTAAAAAACAAATTAGCTATTAGCTATTGCATTTTTTTCTTAAAATTACGAAAAATTAATATTGTTTTTAATTAATTTTAATCATTCAAATAAAGAAAAAACCTGTGTTTTAGCAATTTATTATTAAATCAAGAAGTAATATGTAAGCCAATGAGACGGTTGATATTGCTTAATTTTAACAATTTGTTTAATATTTGGTGCAGTTTCGGCCAATGCACATCGTAAGTCGTGCTCCAAGTTCAATAGGTTCCTTGCTTTTGTTTTCATTGTCACCATTGCCAAAAATTCACTTTCACACCTGTAATTTGTGGCGAATGGGATCAGTATTTTCAAGGCTTTTCTCGATAATAATGGATACTCGCTAACCAATCTTTCGCCAAAATGTTGTTAGTTATGTGTCTTCGAAATCTATTTTCAGTGTTGTGTCTTTGTGAAGTCCAAGGAATTGTGCTTTGTCTTCAATTTCAGTATCTGGAAAAATTCCTTCATCCACTGAAAAGGGTCTTAGCACCTAAGCGTTTACTTGCCGATTTTCCAAATCAGGAAAATATTTGCTGATAGAATGTACTACTGATGACAAGTGGAGAGTTATTTGATCTGTGAATGAGCATTTTTCATTTCTCCCGTCGAGCACCATTGTTAGTTCTGGGAACATCGAAACGTCCTCAACTCCAGCTCGGCGTTGGTAAAGCAGCAATTTGCAAAAAAAAAACTGGCAACCTTATCTTGAGCTGTTAAAATATTCGTCATATTCTCTTCCAAGGTTTATTTATTTATTTATTTCTCCAAAGGCTTGTATTCGTATTTTAGGTAATAAAATTTATTACCTAAAATTTTCTAATTGGCTAACTATCAGAATAATTAACTGATTAGGTAATTAGCTTCGATTGATACCAGATGATTTGTTAATAGATTTTTGTTTGATGGAGCAGACACAGATTATTGTAATTTATCTTCCCCTCGGAAAAATCCCATTTTACCCTTTGGGGGTAATTACCCCAGGTTGGGAATCGCTGCTCTAGAAGGATCATCGTTGCTGTAGACACTACTAGGACCTAACCTAGATGGATTGTCCGTTGCTGAAAAACATAGACCTAACGCACTAGATGGATTTGTCGTTGCTCGTAAACGCTATACCTAACCTAGATAATTTGTCTTTAAGTTAAAAAATTAAATATTTAAGTTTATTAAATAATGAACTCACAGGAATGTTCAAATCTCTTCATATTTAGGATACTTTCTTTGCCACATAAATAAGGCCAAATAAGCCCGAGTAGAGTTCCCTTCTGCCTCGGTTGGAATATTTAATGTTGCCGGGGTTACGTAATTTCACATTCTTCCTTCATTTCTCACAAACTTTTTTTATGTTCTATCAAAATGAAAATACTGCAAGAATGCCAAAACTGTAATCTTTCACAAAGCTCGAATAAATCTTTTAAATTCATATTCACAAAAATAAGAACACAAAAGATGTCGACCTAACCCTTCAGAGTTTAAAAATTAATGACGTTTTTCGTATTTATATATAGATATTTTTTCCTTTGAAACGTTCCAATAATATGAATAAATTTAGATTCTCGGTATCTTGGGTATAATCGATTATTTGTAGGTTAAATATCGATAAATTACGATTTGAGGTTGGAAGAATCTCGAATTTTTTCCATATAATATATATATATATTATATATATATTATACTAAATATTATATATATATTATAATATATATATATATATATATAATATATCATCTTAACTTTTCGCCCACCAAGACTGGGGTAGAAGCGTGACATGCCACGGAAACAGAAAGTAGTAAAGAAAATGACATACCAGTCGAAAAGAAAGCCCAGCTTACCGCCCCCTCTGTACCTTTAATGAGAACTCGTCGCAGTCAGCAAATCCACCCTAAAGCTTCACGGGACCGCATGACGCCTAACTATGGCATAATATATATATATATATAATATATATAATATATATTATATATATATATATATATATATATATATATATATATTATATATATATATATATAATATATTATATTTTACAGTTGTCACCACCACTCACGGGGAGAAGCCCTTTCAAGGAGGGGGTGTTACACGCCCAGAATACCAACAACGACAACAAATTACGCCAGATGAGCAAGACGCAGGTTGAAGTGCGGAGATTAAATTCAGCAGGAAACATAGAACGATGGAAGAGAATTCCATACGAACAGAAGTGGCCTGTAAGAAGGAAGCACCTGCAGCGAAGCTAGCTGGAGTTGCCAATATCCAACAAAAAACTCACGATGCGCAAGACACAACCCTTGTGCTAGCGAGGAACGTCGTAAGGGTGAGGTAGCGCGAGTGGACAGTTCCATCGAGCAACCTTGCCGCTGCGGTACCTATAGAAAGAAGATAAAGCACCAACATCGAGCCGCAAAACATAGAGGGTCAAGTGAAGTGGAAAGTCCGGAACAGTTTATACAGTCTTTTAGCCTTTGACTCGACCCTATCCAGCGGGTGAAACCAGAGCCCCCAGATATGAGAGCAGTACTCCATACAAAGGGGGATGAGACCCTTTGTATAGCTGAAGCAACTGAGAAAAGGAAAAACATCTCGCAGTCTAAACAGAACCCCCAGTTTCTTTGAGGCCCACCCTATCAACCGTTGTGATGTGAGGTTTCCAAGATATTTTTTTTGTTTATGTTAAGGCCCAAGGAATGTTTATATTGTCACAGGAGAGACGAGAACGAGAGAACGTCGAAAGAGATAGGAAAGTTTGAGAAGGTGTTTAGAGAGGGAGATTTGTAGAAGTTGAGTTTTAAAGATTAAATTTCACAAAGGTTTGAGACGAACCACCGGAAATCCTATCCCAGATCAAGCGAGAAATAGAATCAGAAAGATTAAGACGAGAGCAATTCCCTAGAAGTAAATAAGAGGGAAGCGATTTGAAAATGAGTTTGAAGAATGAAACGTCGAGTCATCGCCATACGGTGGATAGAGTTAGATGTGCAGGTGAGAAGCATCATTAATGAAATGTGAAATAAAGTAGGAGATTAAGACAAAAAACCCCTGAGAACACCACAATTGACAGAAAGAAGAAGTCGCCCATCAAACAAACAGCGCATATTGGAGCGATTTGAGGAAATACTAACATAAGTAGCAACAAGAGAGGAGAAACCCAAAGGAAGGGAGCTTGGAGAGCAATGACGAGTGCCAACCCGGTCAAATCTTGGATATATCAAGCGCCAACACGCAAGTCCCCCCATAGTTCCTAAGGGCGGAAAACCATAAAATCAGTAAGATAGGAAAGTATATCGCCATAGACCTCGAGCGCCGAAAGCCACACTGGCGATCGGAAAGAAGTGAATGAGATCCAAGATGATCTAAGAAATGAAGAGTTGAGAAGGTTTCAAAAGATCTTAGATAGAATACAAGTGAGAGCTATAGGCGATAGTTAAAGGATCTAGAGCGCTACCTTTTTTCGGAAATTGGTTGGACTATGCGTGCTTCCACATGAGGGAAAAGTGTTAGTCTTGAGACATAGAGATATAGTTGAACGAGGGCGGGTCAGCACGGAAGCACACTCCCTCCAAACTCGGGGGAGAAATGCCATCCGGGCAACCCGCCTTCCTTAACTTTCGTAGATTTCAGGAGCCCATGCACCCGATTAAAATGTAATCAACAGGCAAAGCATAGGACACGGTCTGAGAGGAAGAGAGGAAGGATGGGATGCCAGAATTGTCAGGGTTGAGTTAAGAGGGAAATAGGAGGCCAAAAGAGATTGCCTTTTCAGTTGGAGAATTAGCAACAGACCCAGAGCGAAAAGAGGAGGAAAGACAGATTTAAAGAAGTTGTTAGAGATGTTTTCTGGCAAGAGGCCAAAAAGATTTGTCAATAGGAGTCCAAGAAGGTTAGCGCACTTTCGTTTGATGAAAGCCCCGCTTTGCTCGTCGAAGAGTATCCCTGCAACGCTTTTCTAGCTGAAAGAAAATTAGCAAGAGTGATAGGAGAAAACGAGAATTTTTCCACCCCCGATACGCACTGTCCTCTAGCCTGAATGGCCGAGAAAGCACGATCGAACATGGATTATGAGGAGGAAAGATTTAGTCCGATGAAAGGAATGAACCTGCTCATCCATCAACGATTACAGCTCCCACCTTATCGGCAGAAGTCGAAGCGTCACAAGAGACCAAGCAGTCCAAACCAATTATAGTTCAGCGTAGAAGACAAAACGCCAAGGCCCCCATCGGCCGATCAAAGTGGCCAGAAGAAAACGAGTAGGCATTATGGAGTGTTTGGAGATGAAGTAAATAAAATTGATATTAAGTTTAGTGTCATTTACCGTATAGGAGCAAAAGTGGTGTATTTTAAGAGAGAGAAGGACTAGTGGTGAACATAGGTCAAGTGTGTTTCAAGAATTGGTTAGGCACGATCCGGAAATGTGTGTGGGGTCTTTAAATAGTTGCTCAAGATCGTTAAGAATGCTGATGACTTGGCCTCCTCCCCACCTAAATCGGTATGAGAGGAACCCAAACCATTCAGTGTTGTGTACATTGAAATCCTCTAAATAAAGGACCTCAGTATTTGGATTGAGAAGATATAAAGTCTCGTGAGAGTAGTAAGATATTTCAAAAAGGGCGTGAAAATCTGTTCTGTTAGGAGACAGTAGCGAGCACAAGATTATTGTAAGTAGAAGGGAGAAAGATTAAGGCATTAGAAATCGAAATTAGAGATTCGAGATTCCGTAAGACGTGTTTTACAGGAGTGTTTATGTTAACATGGGCACATACTCCACCCTTTAGACGAAATTAATGAAATAAGTATAGTTGGAACATTTAAACGAGTTAGAGGATGAATTCCTAAGCCATTCTGGGTCTCAGAACAGGAGCAAAAGGTTTAGGGCTAGAGTTTTTAGAAGAAGGGGTTGGTGTTCCAACCGGATCAGGTTAGATTGACGCCACGATGTTAGTAAAGTCGATAGTAAGCCTGCGCGCCTTTGCAAATCTGCCATCTTACATGCACACACAACCACAACAAAACAAAACAACAGACAACAATTTATATGATATATATATATATAATATATATATATATATAAATATATTAATATATATAATATATATATATATATATATTATATATATTATATTATATTATATAATATATATATATATATAAATATATATATATATATTATATATAATATATATATATATAATATATATAATAATATATATATATATATATATAATATATATATATAATATTATATATAATATTATATATATATACTATATATATATATATATATCTATATATAAAATTATATATATATATATATAATATATATATATAATATATATATTATATATTATATATATAATATATATAATATATATATATATATTAATATATATATATATATATATATATATATATATATATATATATATATATATATATATATATATATATATATATATATGTTTATTATATATTGTTTATATATATATATTTTTTTATTATATATATTTTTTATGTATATATTTATATATATATATATATATTATATATAGTATATATATATATATTTATTCATTATGCTGGTGTGCTTTTCTATATATTAATTTATTTAATATATACTTTATTTATAGTCCCATTAAACATTCCCTTAGTTTTATTATTATTTTTTAAGTTTATTATAGATTTCATTTTATTTATATTAGTTTTATAATTATCATTTAAATTTATTATTATCGTAATTAAACTAACTGAAGTTAAATGTTTGTCTGAGTATTGTTGATAGAATTTCCTTTTGCTGTTTGACTATACCACCAGGTCTTGCCTCCCTTGAATTAACTTACCCTATTAATATTTTTCTTTAAAGTGATTTTCATATTTAAAGTTTGAATCATCATAATCACTTTAGGTGGACAAACATTTTGAATTAGTATACATTCACCACTATTCCTGTCTATATGTAACTTCTGTTATTTGGGACTTTCCTTGTTCCAAATAACATCAGTAAATTCATACACTTCTGTCCTATCTTTTTCATATCTGTCCAGCTCCTTCTTCCTTCAACTTTTAAAAAGATATTGCGGCACATAATATATTTTTTCCTATTATGAGTGGCAATTGTCCAATCATTGACTTTATAGTTTAGGTTATATTTTAATTATGGTTTTGTAAATGCACTGCGTTTGAACTGCAGTCTTCTTCAAATATTGTAGTCAATCGTATGTGTTTTTATATGATTGTAATTTCATATGATCTGAATGATCTAAAGTCTTTGTATTGGGGCGAAGGGAGGCTAACATCACACGATACTTCATTGTTTGCATTAATATCATTTTGAAATAAGTTAATTCCCCCTGATACTATTTATTATTATTTAATTATATACAATTTAAATATAAGTGTAACATCTGATATTATATTTAACAGAATTTTTTTTACCGTGATTACATTGAAAGGTGAGAAAACGGCCCCATTTCTATGGTTTAAACGGTAAATTACGTGACCACAATCACCTTGGCTACACCCAACTAACTATAAGTATTAGGCCGTGTACGTGACAGAAGTGGTTGTGTGTTGGAAATGTTTTTGGAGGGAATGGTGGCTGGATACACCCTTCAGCCCGCCTTTAATCCATTCAGACACAGGGGTAAGGTGTGTAACATGTACCCGAAACAGATAAGTATGGCTAAGAGTTTAATCTCAATTATTATAGGTTAGATAAGCTAAGTTAGACACAAGAGAAAGAATAGAAAGAGAGAAGAGAGAACCGAGAGAGAGAGAGAGAGGAGAGAGAGAGAGGAGAGAGAGAGAGAGAGAGAGAGAGAGAGAGAGAGAGAGAGAGAGAGACATTCAAGTGTCGCTATAACTAACAAGCTTATCTGCAACTATGACGGCAGATGAAGAGTGAATTTTTAACAAAGATTTTTGGTTATCGGGCTAGAAATCAAGGTTGAGGCCTTACCCTATTTACTCCTTCTGATTCTTCGTCTTCCTTACTTCAGTTTGGCCCTTCAGTTAAGCCCTGATCGGTTTTAACTACAGGTTTTTCTCTTTATTTTTCTCAGACCCCATTTTGAAGGTTTGAAACACCCCGTAGGCCTCCTTCAAATCCACAAATTTAGGTTCGAAGTACTTGAAAACATAATAATTCAATATACTGCAGTTCATACTATGTGTTTCAACCAGATTTATCTCACGCTCCTGCTCAGGCTCCGACTCAGTTTCCGATTCAGTCTTTTGAAGTCGGTCATAAAGTTTTTTCTCCACAACTATTCTCATTTTAATTTACAATTTTTCTTCCAAGAGGATGGGAAGCAAGGAACCCCACTTTAGGGGCAGGCCCCCTTCCTATGTAGTGGCATAATGTATAAACATTTATTAATATATATAATATCAATATATATATTATCTATATAATATATATATAGTATATATATATTATTATATATATATATATATATATATTATATATAATATATCATATATATATATATATATATATATATATATTATTATATTATATATATATATATAATAATATTATATATAAATATAGTTATATATATATATATATTATTATTAACTTATTTTATTCTTTTTTTGCGACGGTGAAAATGGCCAACATCCTACTTTAAGTGGCCAGTACAATCCTCGCGAGAAGGTGTTGGGAGCGAAACTTCGTCTGCGGATTTCCCAAAATAGTGGTACGAAGTTTGGTGGGATGGAAGTTTCAAACTTCGTAAATTGGAGGTTTAATATATCCCTAAAGTAGCCAGATCTTGCTAACATTTTACATGATACTGCCTCTACTGACAATATCGACTGAAACAAGGAAACCATTAATAACTTCTCCATCAGTCGAACGTACAATTAGCTTAGTTACTAGGGCCTAAGAAGATCGAATTGGATATGAAAACAGACGTAGATATATTTTGAATGTCATAGATTCAAAAAAGGTTGTGCCAACTTTTCAATGCAAAAACCAATGGAAATAATTTTGAGGAGTCTTTTCTAATTAATAAGGGAAAAATAATTGTATTAATATTAGTATTATGGTATATTATTATTAGTATTAATATTATAATATTTGTGTTATAGTATTTATAGTATCAATATTACAATACTTATAGCATTATTTAAGGGGAAACAGTCGCGAAAAATCCAATATATTTCAATCTGTTAAAGGTAAACATTTTTTTATGCGTAAACATTGTATCTTTAAAAATCCGAAAAAAACTTACTTTTTTGGGGGGGGAGTCTCCAATCCCCCCTTAAAAAAATGTGACTACTTTGAATTGTCGAGAAGTTCTCGGCTATGTATACCTAAATATTAAAGTATGGAGCTGTTTAGCGTAATTAATTTCCGTTTACACACCTTATTTTAAATAATAATTTTATTTTTGTTTTTCATATATTGTTAAGAGAGGAGGCAAATATTTTTTTATTATTTGTATGTTGTGTAAAAACGTCAAGCAATTGTGTTGATACATTTACCCGGTTACATTGAATGACATATTATATCAAATAAAAACTCATTTCACTTGTTCTGATATACTGAGTATTTTTTAGGTGTTAATGCTTTGGGTGTTTAAATATTGTGATTAGTGAGAAAAGACAATAAAGGTATATAGTTCTTCATTCTTCTGATTTGCCTATCTTTGTGAGCTTTCACAACTGTTATACAAAATTGAAATGATAAATGAAAATACTATCAGATAATATAATATTTTTAAAAATTTTTATTATCTTAGTTTATAGTACAAGTTAAAAACAATTAATACTTATATTTATATTAATTATTAAATATTATTATTATATATATTATTATATAATATATTAATTATATATAAATTTAATTTACTATATATATAATTTAATTTAATTTAATCTATTCATTATTATTATATTCATTATTATTATTTTAGTGATTGTTAAAAGTTTATATTTATTATATTTAATTTAATTATTATTATTAATAATTATTATTTAATTTATATTATATATTTTATATTACAATTCCACATATATATATATATATATATATTTATAATATTATATTAATTTTATTATATATACTAAAAAACAAATAATATCTATATCATATATAAAATAAAATAAATAATTATATATATATTTTTCAAATTTAAATATTATTATATAATTAAATTGATTAAACAATAATTATGAATTATATATATTATTATCATATTATAAGTAATTTCTTATTTAATCATAGTTAGAATATAATATAAAATACATTAAATAAATATAGCTATTTTAAGTTAAGCTAGAAAAATAAAACTATTAATACTATTGTTAATTAATCTTATATTATAATAAAATTTATGTTAAAGTATATTATATCAAAATTCGAGTTATAAATATTGTAATATCAATCATTAAAATTAT
Source organism: Trachelipus rathkii (assembly GCA_015478945.1). NCBI lineage: Eukaryota > Metazoa > Arthropoda > Malacostraca > Isopoda > Trachelipodidae > Trachelipus > Trachelipus rathkii. The sequence continues at coordinate 26,633 of JABUQX010037985.1, forward strand.
CCTATTCAACTTTTTCATTCCCAAGTCTGGGAGTGTTAAGGTGCGCACATGCTCCGAAATCTAATAAAGTTGTTTAAGAATATTGATACTCAAATCGAAAAAAAATACTATACATTTTATACTCTTTTAGTGAGAATCGTCGCAGTCAGAAAATCTTCATTAATTCTCTAAGCTTACATCGGCCTAATTATTATTACAGACGGACCTTGACTATATTGAAATCATTATTACGTCAATGAGGGTTTTCAATCTTGGTCTGAGTAGGGTACAACATACTCCTCAAGAAAAATACACTCTCATATTCTCATTCCTATTAATAACATTTCTCTCATGCCTATGTCTAAACTTACATTATCCTCATAGAAGCATCTGCAGGCATCCAATTTTACTGCCTATATCATTTTTTTGATATACAGGCGGTGATTCCAGCACACCACGACTATACATCCAATCTTAACTAACCTGATATCAACTCATTCTACCTCATTAATATACACTCAAAGTACATTCACTATTCTCTAATTTACCTCTTTCTATCACTATCAAAGCACTCTCTAATATTAAGATTTTAATTTAGTTCATTTATCAATTCTTCTACTTACACCTAAACAACTCCCAGATCTCATATTGAATACATTTTGTACTTTAAGATTCTATAATATTTTTAATTCCAGACCATAGTCCCACTACTTATAATATTCATTTAATATAATAATAAATAGGTTAAATAACTATTACTCTCATGAAGACCACAGTGAAACATATAAATAGTTTCCTTTAATCCAAACTTATATTCGATTTTTAAATTGAACCAGTACCTTCGCGAATGCAACCTTTCCTATACACTCTGCATCATTCTAGTTCACTTTTATTATCCAACAGTATACTCTAAATTTTAACTCTCATAGAGATGTGTTTCCAATTGAGCTCACTGCACATCTTAAACACATAATTATCAACTACACGAAGATTCTCTCACAACCCACACTATAACTTTCTCTTAGCTACATTCTCCTTTCAAACGCATTACTTTAACAACACCTGCTCAAATCTCACTATCATTACTTCTTTTAAACTCTCTATTCAGATATCTACTCATACAACAATAACTCAATCATCCACATATATTATCTGAGTTAGGGCACTCTCTACTTCTCTCATTCTCACTCTATCAATTCAACACATCACTTCCACCTCTATTACTTATATTCCTTCATAACTCCATATTATATAATCAATTATAATGTGGTTTGTAAGGAAACATAACACTACTGCCTCAACTTCATTATTGATTATTATTATTATTTATTATTATTAGTAATTGATTATTATTTTATTATTATCCGTTATAGTTAACAATTCAATTTGTCGGCGCCATTCTTTATCTTTAACATTACGCTTTTCACTTAATTCTGTTATGTACTACTTGTTTCGATTTTTTCTCACATTTTCAGAAGCCTGCTCACCAACATCCATATATCAAGATACATTTGCAATTTAGAGCTTCATTAGTTCTAATGTTAATTTTTATTTTCAATTTCTGTCTTATCTCATAATACAATTTAAATAATTAATTGATTTTTCTTTCACGTCATTTTTTTAGTCATCTTTGGTATTATATTTAAGATTGATCCACAATTCTCTAACACTTCTAAAATCGACTTTGTTCTTCCGCTTCAGTCTTTCATTCACTTGGACTTAGCTCTTTCAACAAATACAAGCATATTCTCATTACACAAATCTCTCAATAATACTCTAATTCTCGTATATAGTCAACCAGTTATCCCATCTGCATTTACCCTTTATTTTCATTATATATATATAATAATATTTATACTATTATATATTATAATTTTATATAATACTTAATAAACTTATTATATAAATATTAATAAATATTTATTATTATATATATATTAATTTATAATATTTATATATATTATTATTATATATTTATATTATATGTATATAATATTATAATTATTATATTTTATATATATTATTATATATTATTTTATATATATTATATATATATATTTAATATATATATTATATAATATATATATATATATATATAGTTCTATGTCTCTTCCAATACCTCGGAACTATTACTCTCTAACACGATTTGTTACAGAACTGTACAAATCTAATAAACACAACCGGATGCGTTATTGAATCATTTCACTATTATTTTCATCTATTACTGCATATTTAATATCTGTAATCTCTTTCACTCACCCTTTACTTCTCATTACTAATGAGAAACTTTCATCCCAAATATACTGTTTTTCTTTTCTTGCACCATCAAAACCACAAAACATTCAGTAATCACTCTTATTACTGTCTCATTGATGCAGATTTTCGTAAGTATCTCTCCTCAACACTCCGCTCACCATCAATTTCTTCATTATACGAAAGCACATACTCTACTGCAATTATTTCTAGTAGAGATTCCCTTATTCTCATTCTGAATCTTTCACGTTCGCGCTTGTTCCATAAGAGCTTCCTATTGCCTTGTAAGTCCCATTCATCTCCTTGTCCATAACTGTTCCATTACTCTTTTTTCCTCCTATGCGTAGGCACCTTATTTAGTATTCTATTATTTTCTTATAATTCACACATATCTTTCTTTTGAACTCTCGATCACTGGCATTGTAATTTAACCAAGCTTCTACTACTTTTAAACCCTTTATCCTCTTCATTCACCACTCCACTGTTAACTTCATTGCTTCCTACTTTAAACATCAATCTTTTGCACTGTAAAAACCGCTTCCTTCATTTGCCAAGATTTGTTAATTTTCAACTTGTTCACATTCAGCGCTTTTAAATATTTATCCTTTTCAATTTGTTCACTTAACTTTTCCTCTTATTCTACCACTTCTTCCCTTATCACTTCTCTTCCAACTATAGCCCTCATACTTAATTTTTACATAAACAACATATGATCTGATAATCTCAATCCTACCTCCTCACAGAATTTGACATCCAACACGTTGTCTCAGCATACTCTCTAATTCTTCACTCAAACAATCATCATGACTTTTACACTCTTCTATGCATCTCTTAACTGCACATAACCTAGTATACTTATATGAATACTCTTGTGTTATCAGGGCTGCGGAGTCGTAAAATAAAATTTTCGACTATGACTTCGACTCCGACTCCACTTAAAAAAAAATTTCCACTCCGACTCGACTCCCTTAAATAAGATTTCGACTCTGCTCCGAACTCCGACTTATCACTCAAGCAAAAATTTCGACTCTGACTCCGACTTCCAGCAATCTAATCAGAATTTTGATCTCTGAGTGTGACTTAGCATAGAGTGTGTGCTTACTGATTTAATAGTAAAATATAGTGGTTTTTTGTGTCAACTAATTTTTATTTTCGAGGCTTCGCTCTTATGTTTGAGAGAAAAGTTTATATACCACTTCCCGAATGTAATCAATTAGGGTATGGTAAATAGACGTATGACCATAAAGATGTGGCGCATTCACGGGGAGCAAACAATATGTTTCAGTTTACGTTTTTAAAAAGAAAACGAAACGTATTTATAATGGCTTCATAGGATTATTTTTTATTTATTTTATAGAAAAGATTCTTTCCTGGTTTTGTTTTTTGTCTTTTTTTTTTGACAATGTTAAAGCAATATAGTGAAAGTCATTCATCTAGAAATAATAATAATATAAAAGAATAATAATAATGAATAATAATAATAATAATAATAATAATTATATAATGGCATAATAAATTTAAGGTAATAATAATAATTAATAATTATAAATGAGTAATAATAATAATAATAATATAATAATATTTAATGGATTATATATTAATAATGTGTATGATTATAGTATATTTTTTCGGGCGCGTCCGGACTTAATGCGACTCCACTTTACACGCAGGGAATTGTTTGACTCTCCGCTGGCACTTTCACATATGGTTGATCACGACTCCGACTGGCCTGGAAACTACACGACTCCACGACCTCACGATTCTGAGACTCGCTGCCCGAGTCCTGGTTTAAAGGAAAGTATGTACTTAGCAGACATCATCTCTCTCTCATAGGGAAATCAATCACTCTTACTTGACGATTCTCATTTTCACCGAGCCCCTTATAAGGGGGCACCTGCTATATTATAAACCAAATATAATTCTTAACCTAAAACCTAAGTAAACCTCTAGATTCTAATTGGAGATTCATCACACTCATATACCAACCATATCTAGTCAACCCTATACAATCATATCCTTAGAGCTTCTACCGCCTACCCAAAAAAATCCATTCAGATTATCCAGGAAAACTCGCACCTAGTTCACATTACCTCAAGGGCTATATGTTCACAACTTACACATAATCTTGCACCTTTGATCATAACTTAAGTTTAACATTAGGTTTTTGTGCTTGCACATACAACAAATCTACTATAGCCTTTAGCAGCTGTCACTCTCAAATTGCAACTCTTTCCTCCTCCTCTTCATTCTTTCACACAGCACAAACTACATTTCCACACACAACCTACTTCATATTTCACCGTTTCCTTTCATCTTTGTTTCAGTGAGCGAGCAATCAAATTTTCCTTTTCTAAATACATCCATTACATCTTTCATCTTCTCCTCAACATTTATTCCGATAGACATTCAGTAATCTCAATGACGTTCAACATTTCCGCGCAGATAAAAGGTCCGCTTACTGCGATCACGGAGTCTCCGTGGCAAGTGCATTACCATTCTAACAAATATTATATATATATATATATAATATATATATAATATATATATATAATTATTATATATTACTAATATATATATATAAATATATATATATATATAATATATATATATATTATATTATATTACTAACCCACCATTTATCCACATATCAATATACACATGATTAAAGTACACACACCACTTCTAGATAACTACCTTAGACGACATCCTGACTACTCTATCCCTTGTTCGGGGGAAGAAAAGAATTTCCCAATTCGTTGTCCTGCGTGTCCGTAGAAGTCGACTAAGGGGCGGTGGTAGTGGTTGGATTGCCCACTACACCTATCTTGCTTGCTAGGAATGCTGATCCGCATTGCTGCGGATGATGGTCGTTGATGGCCGTAAATCGACTTCTATACTTCGGCGAAATTTGTATGAATCGTATGGGTACATGGAATGTCAGAGAATAAGGTTGAAGGAGGAATGAGGAAGGAGGAGTCTTGGATGTATTTAGAAGGGCAAATTTGATTGGCTCGCTGTGATGAAAGAAGATGAAAAGGAAACGGTGAAGTTGAGTGTGTGGTGTGAAATGTGTTAGTGCTGGTGTGAAAAGAGAATTGAGAGAGGGAGAGAAGGGAGTTGCAATTTGATGAAGTGACCTGTGGGTAAAAGCCTATGGTAGACTTTGTTGTGTGAGTAGTCCTAGAATTTCTAATGGTTAAATGTAAAGTTTGAAAAGGTCAGTACTGTGTGGGTTGTGAGCGTAGTGGTCATCCTGAGGGAATGTTGAATGAGAGTATGATTTTTTGGGATAATTTGAATGATGCTCTTGATGGGGTAAAGTAGGAGTTGCAGATTGATAGTGTTGGGGACCCTGAATGGTTGGATAGGTGATCCAAAGAAGGGATGGTATAACAGGTGGTTTGGGTGGCGGGAGAAATGAGAATGGTAGGAAGGTGATTGATTTCTGTGAGAGAGAGTATGTGTGTAAGTAATACTTCTTAAACACAAGAGTATCCATTCATGTATACTAGAGTTGGTGTAACGGTAGAGATGGGTATCGAAGTGAAAAGTATGTATGATTTTTTGTGTTGGTGAAGAAGGGAGACTGTGAAGTATGATGTTGGTGTTAATCAGTGAGGGTTTTGGAATCGGGAT
>JABUQX010037986.1:0-22141 GCA_015478945.1 Trachelipus rathkii
ATATATATATATATAGTAATATTAATATAATAATATATATATAGTATAATAATATACAATATTAATAATATATAATACTATATATTATCACTATATATATTTTATATTATATAATTATAGTATATTATATAGTATATTATACTATATATATGATAGTATATAATATATGATATTAGTATAATATATATATATATTGATATCTATATATATTATACTATATTTATATTAATATGTATATATATATTAGCATATATATATATTATGTATATTATATAATAGTATTCTATATATATATATAGTGTTAGTAAGTAGTTATATGGTATATACAACCATTTGCTCGTGTAAGTAAATATATTTCTCATAGTATAGGATATATACTATATTATATATACTACTATATATATATTATATATTATATATTATTCAAGATATATTAAATATATTATTATATATATAACAAAATATAGATTACTCATATATCATATATTAGTATATACTCGTATACTTTGCGTGGGGTACGCAAACATGCACTGGAAGTATGGATGTAATGATAAAAGAGGTCTAAAGCATTTTTTTTCTTCTTTATCTTTTTCTTTCTGTATTGATAATATTATTTCTTATATAATTGCAGTTCAAATAACATTTTCATTTACGTAAACCTATGGTTATGTCAAGTTATATATTATATAGAATATATAGTTATATATATTTAAATAGTATTATATATTACTATATTATATTATATCAATATATATAATAGTACTATTATATTATATTATTATATACGTTATATAATAAAACACTATATATATTATACTATATATCATATATAATATATTTACATATAGTATGTATATATATTATTATATAAATAATATATATTAAATTACTGATAATACAGCTGATAATTATATTAATATTAATATAATATAAGTTACTGTATATAGTATTTATATATATTATATGTATATATATAATATATTAGTATATTATATACTATATATATACTATATATTATATATAATATAAATATATATATATGTATATATATTATATTATAGCTTATTATGATATATTATATATATTTTACGACGAACCAATAATTCAGAGCTTATTAACTACTTTATAAATAAATAGTATTGTTTTTCTGAAAGATGTTAAAAGATTGCATTAATGAACTCCTAAATTTAAGGAAATGAACATATTTCAGCTGAGAGTCTGAAATATCGTGACGACGAACAATACTGCTACATTCACGAAAATTCGCAGTTAGCGCAAAAGGATTTGAAATTGTTTTAACTACAAACAAGTTTAATTTTCCCAAGTATCGGGTAAGAGTATTTCTAAAGTTATTTGTTGGAGGGATCATTCAAACCATTAACTTCTGACAGTTCACTGCATTTACTTAAGTTTTCTTTTCTCCTTCTTTAAAATTTTATAAATTATATGTTCAGTGCATTCGATTGGAAAACAAATTTAATAGCAGAATTTAAATTCATGTACATTTAGGTAGCATTTTTTTGAAGTAAAAACTTAAAAGGATTTCGGTGCATCGTGTTAAATTTTAAAACAATTCTAAATAGTAGATATTCAAATTTACTCGTTAGGAAAATAATTGCAGCTTTGGACGATGTATGGATTGTTGTTATAATTTTCGATTATAGGGTGTTTTATTAGAGTGGAATTTTGTGATTCATTTCAACTCAATATGTAAGATTATGGCTGTGTAAAACAGACAGTTGGTAATTTATTCATGCAATTATATGGAAAATTCGTGTATAAAATTGGGGTTGAAAGGTGACAGATGTGATTAACGTGAAATCTGTTGTTTATAAAATAGGTTAGTTATTTAAGAACGGTATTGTTTATTTTGGAAAGCATAATAGTATGAGTGTGTGGTGTCGTGCTTTGTGCAATCACCGGTGCGTCGTGTGTGGTTTGGTGTGTGTGTGGGGGTGTTGTTGACGTGTGTGTGTGTGTGCAAAAAAGCACACTGGGAGTGTAGGTATGAAAATTTTATAACGCACAAAGATTTGTTAAATCTAAAAGACAACACCAGACGAAAGGTTAAGTTTTATGCCAGAACTGTGAGATCGTAAGAAAATTTCGAATAGAAAATTTTGGTGTTATATTTATATTATTATCTGTGTTATTATAATTATTTATTATTAAGTGTCACTTTTTATTTATTAGTGAAATTGTAGGTATGGCTGGTTGCGCGCATAAAGTAATAGTATTGTTTGTCTGTAACATGAGAATTTGCGTCTATTTTTAATAATCGCCGCTGGAGCTGAGAGGCGGGCTCTATTGCCATCAGTAGATATTCTCACGGTTAGTCAGGAGAGAGAGAGTATAACTACACCAGTACATAATAGTTATTCCTATTAAGTTATATATATATCGTGATACATATAACGTGATTGCACTATGATTTTATTTCGATAAGTTATAGTTAATTACACACTTTATCGTTATTTGCAGACTGGAATTGTAAATTATTGATGTATTATTATTCATGTCACATTATTATTATTTATTATTATTACTTTTATTATTAGTTAATTAATTATTTATTTATTATTATTATATTCATTATTATCATTATTATTATTATTATTATTATTATTTATATGTATTTATTATTATTATTATTATTATTATTATTATTATTTAACGGTGTAGAATTATTTGTTGTTAACTCATCCTCGATTTAGGGAAATGAGATGGTTATAAATACAAGATTTATATTGTTCATTTCTAGGGGCCTGGTTTGCGGGAGCACTCCAAAGGACAATCGTGTTGCTAAGTTAGCCCCTTTTAGGCTTAAATCAAACAGGAAGTGTGGGAAGCATCGTGACGGTTGACGTATGAGCGTTTGTCTCACCCATCACTTATCTGGAAATAACCAATTAGATCTGCTTTTTGTCTGAATCATTTATCATAGCGACCCTGGGACGCGGATCCTTTAAATCGATAATTCCTGATATTGGACAAACCGCAATATATTAAGAAATATCGTAAACCGGTGAATAGGTTAAGAGGTGAGCTGTAAATTGCATTAAAATTCATAAAATAATTTATATTTATGAATATTTCCGGAAAATTTACAATATTGTAATATGAAATAAAGAATATTTGGATATATATATTCAGAATTCAGGGTATAGATAGGTTATACTGTATATTTTGGTAATTAGGTATAATGAGATTAATATACTATATTTGGTAATAGGTACAATATAGGATTGACAAAAAAAATATAATTGGGTATTTATTTTATTATATTTCATAAAATTGTGTAAGTTGTTGTGTGTACTTTTGAAATCCTTTTCTTCTCATTTAGTGTTGGCAGGAGTAAGCTTCTCACAAAGAGAATCTGGGACGCATCGGCGTAAGCTTCTAAATGATAAAACAGAACGAAAGTTCATTAACCGAAAGAATCAAGAGTTAACAAATGGTGGCTTCACATTGTTTAATAAAAAGGGAGCTGAGATTGCAGAGTGTAAATTAGGTTAAAGTTGTGTGCATAACAACGGTGACTGGTGCAACTAAATCGTTGGTGGATGTAAAGGACTAGAGTCTTGAGTGCGCTTAGGTCTGCATGAGTGGTATGTTGTTACCCGTGTTAATGTGATAGGTAGTGAGACTATGGTCTGGAAAGAGAGGTATAGATCTAGAAGTCATGTTGTTCAGATGGACATCTTAGTGGGGGGTTAGGTGTGAAAAGAAATGCATAAAATGGTTTGGTCATGTGGAGGGATGGATGATAGTCGGTCCGTTCAAGAACGGATGTATAAGTGGTTGAGTATGTTGGGATTGGATGGATGGGAGACGAAGAAAAAGTTGATTGAGAGTCAGTAAAGGAATGCTGGAGGAGAGAAATGAGAGTTTTGCAGAGCAAAAAGAAAGGTGCATAACAGGAGTGAATGTGTCCGTTTTGTTGAGGAGGTATGGTTGTGGGTCTGGCATAAGGAATGAACCCTAACATTGACAAGATTGTCATAGTGAGGGTTCATCTCGGTCCCGCGTGAAGCCCTAGTATGGATTTTTCTGACTGTCGACGGGACTGAGTTCTCACTAATGTGGGATAAATGGGGCGGTAAGTGCCGGTCTTTCTTTTCTATTCGTACTACTTATTCTTCTACAATTTTCTGTCTTTTCCGGCGCATTCGTACGCTACCTTTAACCTTTCCGGTCTTTGTGGAGGAGAAGATGGTGTGGTTGTGGTGATTGATGATGATGGAGTGATTATTGATGATGATGAATCTTGATATGAATTTATTATATATATTACTATACTATATTTATATTAGTATATATATATATATATATAGTATATAGTATAGTATATATATATAATATATATATAGTATATATATATAGTATACTATATATAATATATATATAGTATATATCTATATATATATTCATATATATAGATATAGTAATATATATATAATATATATATATAATAATATATATATATGATATAATATATATATAGTATATATATATACTTATATATATATATATATAATACTATATATAATCTATTATGCATAATTTTCATAAAGATTTGTCGACTTGGTTACTTGTACTGATACCATGTACTTGTACTTGTAGTTGTACTGAACAAAATTTCTAGAGTACTTGTACTTGTACTTGTACTTGAAACAATTCTAGAGTACTGTCTTGTACTTGTACTTTAGAAGAATAATCTTTTCAATCATCTGTTCAATCCACTAAATATCATAGTATATATATATATATATATATATATATATATATATTTATATATATACTATAGTATATATACTTTATAAAAGCGTTTAAGCATCTATATATAATATATTTTATATAAGTATAAATATATATATAGTATATATATATATATATTGATATATATTATATATATAATATAATAATATATATATATTATATATTATAATATAGTATATATATATTATATATAGTATATATAATATATATATTATTTATATAATATATATATTATATATATAGTAATGATAATAGTGAAATCATTTTATATATAAATAATATATAGAATATATATATAATAATATATATATATATATATATTATATTTATATAGTATATATATAATTATATTATATATTAAAATATATATAGTATTATATTATATATATATATTATATATATAGTATATATATTATTATTATATATATATAGATTAATAATTATATGATATATTGATATATATGATTATTTTATTACTGCTATTATATTATAAATATATATATATTGTTATATTATATTATTATATATATATAATATTAGTATAATATATATATATATAATATATATATATATATGATATATATAATATATATAATATATTAGATATATATTATTTATATATATATATATATAGATATATATCTATACTATATATATATAACTATATAGATATTGTATAGATATATATATAGTATATATATATATATAGTATATAGAGTATATATTATATATATATAGTATATATATATTATATTATATTTATATATATTATATATCATATATATTATAATATATATCTTATATATATTATTATATATGATATATTCTATATAGTATATATTTATATAATATTACTATATATATATTATAATTTATATATATAGTTATAATATACTATATATATATATATAATATATATATATATAATATATATATATATATATGATATATAATATTATAGTATAATATATATATTTTATATATATATACAATTATATATATAATGATATTATATATATATATATATTATATATATATATAAATAGATTATATATAATATATAAATATGATATATATATATAAGTATATATATATATATTATATATATATAAATAATATTAATATATATATATATATATTAGTATTGATATATTATATATAGTACTATATATATATAATCTATATTATGATATATATTATTATATAGTATATATTATATAATATTATAATATATTAAAATATAATATATAATATACTAATATAAATATATATATAGTATGTATATAGTATTAAATATATATATTATACTATAATATATTATGTATATACTATACAAAATATACTATACTACTATATATATTATATACTTGTAAGAACTTATTTTTGATATTGAATATATGATCTCACTATAGGTCTCTGATTAATAGCCCGACCCAGTTTACAGTTTAATTGAAGGAGGCGATAGTACAGTAGAAGAGGAGGAAAAGATAATAAATTTTATTTAAACATATTATACAATAAATAGTTATAGTTTAAATCATTGAGGCGGCTAATGTTGTCGTAATATATAGTGATTTTTACCATGAATATCCATTGCCTCAGGATAACAACGCTGCATCAAGATAACCAGGAATATTGTTACTTAATGTATTAATGATTATGAATGAAACAAGAATAAATTAGTTGACTAAATAAATTGTATTTGATCCAACTTTAAGAAAAGTTGTTGCTTTTCTATGGGGGAAAGTCGTAGTTGCGTCTCCTTTCTTCGAGTTAGTTTTGTAAAGACGTCCTTAGTCACATGCCTTAGTTTGATGAAACTAAAGGTTGATAAAAGACCGGGAAAATTTCTAAGCCTTGCTTCGGTTCTGCAATTCTTTTAAATCGCTTTTCTTAACTTTTTCTTACGGTTTTCGCTTCTGAAAGCGGCTCCATAATCACCTTAATAAGGTATTTAAAATTATTATTAAAAAATGGAACAATTCTTTTTCAGAAACAATTGTGTCTGTTGTGCTCACTAACAATCCTCCTGCAATCCATTGCAATCAAGTCTTAAACAAAAATAGTAGTCAAAAGCTTTTTCTGACAAATAATCGCCTTCCGAGAAAGCATTTGTTAAAGTGGTTGACTTTTCAGGGCTGATATTTTTCGTCTCTTATGAAAACTGAACACGGAAGAAGACGGGGGCTCTTTCGACAAATGAGCTGATAATGTATTTTTTTAAAATCCCATTTTTAACACATTTCCGGGCGCGGGGTTGCGACACTTTGCTTTTATGAAAAAGGAAGGTCGCAGCCGCCAAACACCCAAGAGATTGTCAATAAATTAAATTAATCAAACAAACTAAAAATAATTCTTTGGTTTCTTACGACGTAAATAGCCGCTTGTTTTTGAGGATATTCATCAAATCCCGTCATCTTTATCATTGATGTATTATTTAATTCTGATGAGTTTATTAGTTTTGTCACCATTAGGTGTTACAGACACTTCTGGGATACAATATATTGATTGGGTAATGAGCTATATTGCCATCACACTTTTTTTACAAATCAACGGTGCGTACACAGTTGTCTGCACCATGTATTAGCTTTATAACTCTACCCAACTGCCAATATGGGCGAGTTTTGGTGGCGCTTTTATTAATACCACATCACTCACTCACTCTAATGCGGTTAACCCAATCATTGATATAAAAGATCATAAACTATACTCACTCGAAACTTAAAAGATATGTTTCATACCAAATGGTGCGAAAGTGTTCAATGATTTTTGTTGCAAGGAAATAGCAAATATCATTAGCTGTTATGTGAAGCATGTTTTCCTCCCATATAAATGTGCATCCGGATCCTCATGCTCTGTTTCACTGTTAGTGAGGCACTTCCATGTATCCTTTTTTTTTGTTCTTCAAAAATGCGTTGGAGTCGAGAGTTACAGATCCCAGAGAGGCTCCACATAGGTCAGAGCCTGTTGTTTATTTGAATTTTTGAATGCTGGAAGTAAAGAAATCATATCAAAATATTTCAATTTAGAACGACCTACTGTTTTGTAGATGCAACTCTTCAGGATACGAAGCATTCTCTCCCATGCAGAAGCCATCCACTGGTGCGTACAGAGGCAGTCTTACATGTTTAATGTTGTTGATTCTCATATGCTCCTGAAATTCTTGAAATAAAGAATTTTCTACTAGCCAGATTCATTGAGCTAGTCAATGTTCAGGGAGAAATGTGTTTATGTTGATGATAAGTGTGTCTCTTATGTATAAAGTAATGTTAAACGTGCGTATAAGTGTCTATATAGTATTGTTAGTTAATAATAAATGTGTGGTTGGAGCTAGTGTGTTGATATCTGGTCCGCATTGGTCAAATTAGAACCTCCTTTAGCTGTGATATTGATGTTTTTGCTATTGATGGGTTGATGTGTTATGATTTATTGTGTGTGTGTTGTATGTGGTGGTGTGTAAGTGTACTTTGGTGTGGTGTGAAGTGTAAGGGGTTAAGTGTATAATGGGTCTGTGTAACGTGACTTTTGTGTGAGGTAAGTTGCGTATATAGTGTCCATAGTGTGGTATGTATGAGTGTTGTAGTGTTGTATAAGTGTATATGGGTGAGGTGTAATGTCCTAATGCTGGTAAGTGTAGTGTTCCTATGGGTGAGTGTAAAAGTGGTGTATAATAAGTATCATAGTGAATGTGTGTATAAGTAAGTGAGCTGTGTGTGGTGTGTGGTGTGTGGGTGGTTGTGGGTGTTGTGTCCTGGTATAAGTACGCCCTAAGCTCCGTGGTGTGTTTGTTGTCGTTGTGGGTGTGTTGGGTAGTGAGTTGTTTTGGTGGGTTTGTTTGTGTGTGGTGTGTGTGTTGTGTGTGTATGTGGTGGTGTTGTTGTGTGTGCTTGTGTGTGGTGGTGTGTGTGTGGTGTTTTTGTTGTGTAGGTTTATCATGTATAAGTGATATATATATATAATATATTATATAATATATATTAATATATATATATATATATATTATATATAATATATATATATATATATTATATATATATATATATACCTACTTGGCCAGTGTTATATATATAATATATATAATATATATATATATATATATATATATAAATATATATATATATTATAATATATATATCATTATATCTAATATATATATATATATATATAATTATATATATTATATATATATATATATATATAAATACTTGGCCCCACCTAGTAATTATTATATATAAGTATATATATATAATATATATATATAATAATATTATTTATATATTATATATTATATTAAGATATATATAATAATATATAATATAATATATATATATATATAATAGCGAGTAATTACCAAAAACAAATTTTAAAACATTTTAAAAAATAATTTAATTAGCCGACTAGTTTCCGGGTCAGAACAAAATTACTTATTCCCCATTTTCAAAAGGCTTAACAAATAAAATTTTAAAACAAAAATTAATAAAAATAATCGAGGAACCTGTCCCCCCCAGCTCTGAGAGGTCGGCGCGGTCACATCAACACACAGCATGCTCACACTTATAGCAAACGTTGATCTATACAAGAGCACCCTAAGGGCAAAAAATAGTCAAATTCGGTAACTACACAAACCCTACCCCATTCTGGCTTTATGCCAAAACCGAGTGAGAGGTGAGATTAGTATTACCTATATATATATATATTAATACGGTATATATTAAAATATTAAAACATATATTATATAATATTTTAATATAATATGGAACGACAGAAAATTACAATAATATATATCATATCATATATATAATAATATATTATATATTATATAGTATAATATATAGTTATATTATAATAATATATATACGAATGTTTTTAACTCGGCAACCGTATTGGCTCCTATATAGTATATCACTATATATAATTACTTATGATTTTAATTAATCTATTATTATTATATTATGGTAATTATTTATTATTTTTAAACGTTAATATATTATTTATTTGCATTATTATATTCATTATTAATTATTAGTTATATTATTTTATTATTATTTCTCTTATTATCTCCATATTGATTATATTTATTATTATTTTACTTATTATTATTCATTATATTGTCCCTTCCATAGGATTAGCTTCCGCCCTGATGGTTTCAAAATAAAAAGAATCCTTTTACCTCTTCAAACTTCATAGCGTGGATCTGTGGCGCTCAAATACATTATAACGTGCCCCTGAGTGGGTGCGGTTCTCTCGCTATGAAATTTTCTACATTCTGGTAGATTTTAATAATTTTCTGGGACCCCAGATTTAGTCGTGTTGTGGGTGTTTGCCCTGGTGGGTGTGGTGGGTCAGGCCTGTGTGTGAAAGAATATCAAGGTTCAAACATGCTTCAAAGGTCAGAAAGGGTGACTAACTCTAAAGTGTCTCAAGAACAACATCAAGGTCCAAAATCAAAAAAGGGGCCCTAATGCCCCATAAGGGGGGGATTTTCCCTATAAAATAGGTGTTAAGAGAATACGTGACGGAGGCGGGACTGCCCGAAAAATGCTTCGCATCCCGTCCTGGCAAAAGCGTCCAAAAATTCAAGGCCAAAAAAGGTCAAAGGGTCAAAAAGGGTCAAGGTTCCTCCGAGGGGGGTAAGATCTTCTGGGGGTTCTGCGAGGCGAGCTCCGCAGGACACGGATCCAAACTGACTTGAACCCCTTTTCCCCTACTACTATTCGTAAATTAGTACACTAGGTAAACACGCTGGATAATTGAACAGAAAAAATTATTAAAAGTATTCAATTTTATTTGATTATTGAATCGTATTCTGATTGTTATCAATTTTTCTAAAAATTGAGTGCCTAAATGTTAATTTCCCTCACCAACCTATTTATTCTACATATCATAAATGTATACCCACTCTTCGCCGAATGTATCTAGCTATTTGTTTTAAATGTAGAATATCTTCCCTTTTTTAAATCAATTTTTTTTTTATTAGCACAAAGGCAAAAATGACAGAAAAAAAAAGCAAAAAAACAGAAAAAAAAAAAAGATATCATAACTCACTTAATAATTTTCAAACATAGTTTTTTTTATTTTACTGCTAGTATGAAATTTTTAATAGCTTTTAATAAAGTATTTTATATGCAATAATTTTCTTAAGAAAGCACGAAAAAACAAATCCTTTTTTAATTAACTAAAATTTGTTGACAATAATAAGAATTCTCTTAAATCTAGCTAACTAGGATAAAAATTCTTCTCTTCGGTAGATTTCAAAATCATCAATCCTTGGGGCGATGGGTACAAAGGACGAAAGTGCATTTGTGGAACACTGAGGGATTAAAGAATGTTGGGGAGAATGAAGCGCTAGATATGTTAGTTCCTTTTACGAGGAGCCCGGTATCTATTAATTGTTGGGTGATATCGTTCAGAATTGAAAATACTATTAATGTGAGTTGTATCTGTTCTTATTTGTATTTGAAATTCACTCTCAATAACGGAAGAAAAAGCAAAATTTGGAAATTTTATAATTTAGTATTTTTTCTAATTTTAATAATTTATATATTTATCAATATTTTCCTTTATTCTTTTTGTATATTTAATTTGTTTTGAGAAATATTATTTAATTTTTTTAAAGAAGTAAATAAATTTCTAAACCCCACTGAAATTTCCTTTCCCAAATATAGAAAACTTTTCTTGAAAAAGAATTAAAAAAAAACTATTTCAAAAATAAATTCCCCTAAATATCTCAAAGTGACACTACTTTCGTAAAACTAAAAATGGAAGCTTTCTGGATATATATTAATATATATATATTAATATATATTTATTATATATATATATAATATATATATAATATATATATATATATTTAATTATATATATTTAATTATATATATATATATATATATTAATAATTATTATATATATATATATTATATATAATATAATAATTATAATTATATACTCGTATATATTATAATATATATAATATTATTATTATTATATATATATATATTAATATTTATTAATAATTATACTAGATATACGTTAGTGATATATAAGATATCTCATAATGTCTGCTATAAAATCTTAAAACATGGATATTATATATTAAATAGTATTAGTATTATATTATATATATATAGTATATAATATAATATATATAGAATATGTTATTGGGAGCCTGGGAGTCAGAGTGATGAGGTGCCCGGTGCGGAATGAAAGTCGGAAGTTCGGAGTGCCCCAGAAGCCGGCAGTCGAGGCCGGAGTGCGTAAAAAACGATTGATTGCAGGTTATATTTTGATCATATATATAATATATATATAATAATCTATATACTATCACTCTATAATGTGAGTACGTATTATAGCTAGCTCATACTAAAATATTTGAATGTAGATACGCATGTATATTAGTGAGGTGATAATATATTGATTATCTATGTATTATAGTTAATAATTTAATAGGAATAAAAATTTAATAATCTTGATACTATGGATTTTAGTGATGTATTAAGTACAATATATTGTGCATAATATATATATATACTATTATATAATTATATTATTATTGATTATTATAAATATTATTTTAATTAATTTATATTTTATATTTTATATATACTCATATATGGTTATATATAATATATATGTTATATATATAATCAGGATATATCATAACTATATATACTAAATATATATTCTAATTTATTTATATATATCAAATATCAATAGTATATATATATTAAATATATATATATTATATTTATATATAATTTGATATAATTAACTATATATTATTATATTAAAATATTTTATATATTAATATATAATATATATAATATATATATAATAATATTATATATATAAATTATAATTATTAAATTATATATTTATATTATATTATATTAATTAAATATATATAAATATATATATAGTTAATATTATATATAATATTATAAAATGAATTATATATTAATTAATATATATACAATTAAATTAATTTATTTACTTATTTATTTCTATAATAATTATTACTATCTTTAGGATGTATAGGGTATTAATATTTATTTATTTATTAATTATATATTATTATATAATATTACTGTAATATATACTTAATAATAATAATATTATATATATAAATATTATATAATATAATATTAATATATATGAAATATAAGTATTTATATATAGTATTATATATAATTAACTTAATAATATATATTATATATATTACTATATATATTATATATATGAGTTTTTAAGGCCAAATACAGGTTGGGCTTCGTCCACATATCTAGTCTGAGAGATACATTCTTAAACTTATTGACAAAGTAGTAATAAGACGGGAATCTATACGTCTTCAGAGTGCATTCACTTAAACTTTTCTAATTTCAAAATTTTTAAAAGCAAATTATCCTCTCTGAGTGTATGAGCGCTCACCACATAATAACACAATACAGAAACAGAGATCTACTTAAATCGATCAGTGTAGACGCATAATGTTAGTTTAAACAAGACCGAGCACAGTATTGTGTATATCAGCTCACGTAATTGGCGTGTAATTGGATTATAAACGAATCTCACTACTTTATTATCGACGAGAGAGTATAATAGCATATAAAATAAACACTAATTTAATGTATTGAATGTGATAGAGTGAGCTATGAAGAACGGGTTCAAAATCACACAGTGCAATTGGATTTAAATATTATGAGAGGATTGTGTACTGTATTTTGCCACCGAATAGAAGCGACTCATGAAAAAACATACGCGAGAAGGACAAGCTTAGTAATGATGTGTATACTCACAGTAATAGTTGCGTATGCAGTAATATAATCTATTATCATCTTGATAGAGATTAGTAGTCATGTGTGGTATATAGTGAGCACATATATGACAGTCTATTCTTAGACCTGCGCGTAACAGTGAGTGATATATAATGAACGACTCACACAAATCAGAAATTAGTACATATGGGATAGTGATCCAAATAATCACTAATAATAAGAATAACTCAACTATATGATAAATGTAATAAATCACAGGTAGAATTGACCAAATGTAAGAGATAATAATAATAATAATACATCAGGGTAATAACTACACTAAATCACACGTGAGTAATAGAGTAATGGAGTGAATATATTATAACACACATATACTGCGTAGCAAATGAAGAGAAAGATGCCAATAAAACTACGCAAATGAGACATGAACGATATGGATAAAAATCGATAATGTCTGTGAACATCGAAATAACTATGGAGGACGCACTGGAAGATTCATAATAATCTGAGAGCTCCTAGGATGAATGAGATATCAATACAATATAACTAGTGCGTCGACGCCTATTGATGGACAGATAGAGTGAAATCAATATATTATCCGTCACACATCAATGAGGATATACTAATATATAGCATAATAATGAGTCATAATCTAAGTCACACTCACATAATACGGTATGAGAAACATATGACTAATGACGTGAACTCAGCGAGTGATTTAAATTGCACTACATGTGGATACAAACTCTCATTATTAAACAATTATTACTATATTGGATCACCTAGATTAACTCAGAAACGATACTCTGAAATACGGAGGATAGCTCTTTACGGACGGATCGAGAGTGTCTCTGTTTGTGAAATATCTGATATGAGCTGTGCTAGAGTTAATCACTAGTACTCAGTGGAGTATCAGAGACATGAAAATACCGATGATATATTGACATGTATGCTGAAGGGTGGCCCACCAAATAGTTGTTTTAGCTCACTCGTTATATGTGAGATGATGAGATTGTAGTATTCTTATAGTACTCTATGATTCTTGAGAATTTGCACAATAATTCTATATTTATATTCAGCTCTGTATTACTTATCACACTACATATTAGAGACATAGCGACTCACTATATATCTTCGATAATGAATTAGCACATACTCTTAAAAGAGAGCTTAAGTTAGCGTATAATACAATGAGCTAATAAACTAAATCACTATATCAAATCACACTGAGAGAGAAGTGACTACAAATAATAAATAAGATAGAGTATCTCACTATAATAACACCACATACAATTGAGAGGTGAGTTACTTAATCAATTAATTACAATCATTAATTAATGCATATTAATATAGAAAATAATAAATAATAGTGATAAATAATAATACTATTAATTATAATAATTTGTAAATTTAATTAAATAAAATAAAATTAGAGTAATTTAATTAATTAGATTGAATATAATAGAAACACTAGATACATATAATCACTCTTATGAGATACATGTGTTAACTTAATTTAAATCTATTACGATAGCAGATATTATGAGTATAGATGTATGATCAATCATCAATGAATAAGTTAGTATATCAGATAAATAATAATACAACTATATCAAATACACTAAATAAATATCGAACAATTTATAGAAATAATAGAATATATCATGAAAATCAGATTATACTAGAGTATACGATTCTGTGAGAGGTACCTCAGAATATTCCTAATTCACCATTTACATAATAAATAAATATACATAAGTGAGGATTAAGCCGTCCAAGCTTAATGGTACCCTGGAGTCTGTAGGGCAAAAATAGAGAACACAACCATGCCCCCTCAATACAGACGAACAAATAAGTTTTTATAAGTTTTAGGATATCCCTTTATTCTCATATCCGAGATTCGTCATAGACGTTATGGCACATCTATATCGACGTACAGTGCGTATTTTGCCTCAATAGTAAAAATTAACGTGTGCATAAATTGTAGTAAGTATATAAAAAAAATTACAGAGTTTAGACCTCCCTATTTAGTTCACATAATACGGCCTAAGATACCAATTATGTACTTATTAATTATCTAATTATTAATTTATTATTATATCTATTATTATTTTTCATTATTATATTATTAATCTCTTATTATTATTTTATTATTAGGGAAGCTCTATGTTCATTTCGATTTCATTTATTTAATATACTTATTATATTGTAGCTGTAATTATTCTCATGGTGCAACGCACAGCTGGAAATACTCTCCTGTGATAAAACAATTAGGATTTATTCAGTTATACAATAAGGGCATTGTAATGACTAATGATAGTACCATAAGAGTGATAAGTTCTTTAGAGTACTTAAACTGTGAGCTACTTAGCTCATTCATATACTTATTGTCTGGTGTGAGATTCACTCGTGATATAATCGGTGGTGTGTCACATATGTAACGGTGAACATTGTGTATTTAGAAACGTAATTCTTTGAAAACGAGTAGTTTATAAGCATAGGACAGGTAAAACCTCAGTCTCCCCAGGTATGAGGACAGTACTCCATACAAGAACGGGGTAGGCCATTTTATAGTTAAATTAAATGAGAAGAGGAAAACAAATCTTGCAGCTTAAACTGATCGCCAAGCTTCTTTGGGGCAGCTCTAGGAACCGTTGAGATAAAATTTCCAAAACATTTTTTTCAAATACGATAAAAATTTCAAAACATTTTTTTCAAATACATATTAAGTCAAAAGATGTTTAAACTGTCAACAAAAGAGAGAGGGGAGAACCATCGAGAGATAGAAACGTTAAAATGTGTAAAGACGATCCCACGGACATTATTTTCAGGTTAGCAAGAATAGATTGGGAATAGAAGAGGAAACGGATTTGAAATGAGTATAAGAATGGGCTGTCGAGTCACCGGCATATGAATTGATTGAGTTAGATAAACAACTGATAAGATCGTTAAAGGAAAGTGGGAATAGAGTAGAAGATATGACATAACCCTGAGGAACACCAATATTGACAGGGAATGATGAAGGAATCACCACATCAGCAACATCCGATAAGGAGCGATTTTAAAGAAAGTTACACACAAAAAAACATTGGAAAGTAGGAAATTCGAAGGAGGGGGGCTATGGAGCAGACCAATTCCCGAAACATGCCATACCCTATCAGATGCTTTGAATATGCCAAACGCCACCACACAAGACTCCTCATAATCCCTAAAGCTATACCGATGATAGAAAAGAATGGAATAAGATTCCGTGTGATTCAAGAATTGAGAGTTGAGAATAATTTTAAAGATCTTAGATAGAAAACAAGTGGGAGCTATAGGGAGATAGTCGAAATGATCAGAGAGACTTCTTTCCTTGGGAATAGGTTGGATGTATTTGCCCATCCAACACTGAGGTAAAGTGCTAGTATCAAGGCACAGAGAGTAAAATTGAACAAGAGAAAGTTCTAGCTCAGAAAATAACTCCCTCAAGACTCTGGGGTGGAATGCCATCCAGGTTCATAAATTTCAAGAGTCCATGTATTCCACCAAATGTAATCACAGGTAAAGTCATGGAACACATGAAAAGAGAGGGAGTAGGAGGAGGATTGCCAGAACCGTCCAGGGGGAAATTAGAGAGAAACATGTCAATCTGATTTGCCTTTTTAGCTGAAGTATTAGCAACAGAACTATCAGAGCGAATAAGAGTAGGAAAGTAGATTTATAAAAGTTGTTAAAGATGTTATTGGCAAGTGGTTAGAAATATTTGCAGGTAGGTGAACTAAAGAGTCAACTCAATTTCGTTAATTGTAAGTCCGCTTTGCTCATTGAATAATATTTCTGCAAAGATTCGGAACTGAACAAAAATTAGAGAGAGTGATAAAAAAAGAAGAAATTTTCCATTGTCTCTAGCTTGGATAGCGCGGCTCTTCCCTATTTCCAACCATCTCTGTTCTGTGGAATTCACTTTCATCTTCTGTGCTTCCTGTCTAATTTAATCTACCTCACATTAAGCTTGAACCCGTGCTCCCTTGCAAAATTTGTGATAGGTGGGGATTCTATTGGTTTGTTTTTGTTTTGCTTTTTTGTTATTGTTTTGCAACTTTTCTATGAATTTTGGGCTCTGTCCGTGAGCGGTGATAATAACTGCCAAAATATATAGAATAATTTCAGTCAAATGAAACTAAAATCACAAAAGTCTAAAATGAAGATAAAAATGAATGGCCAAAATGAAAAAAAAATTGCCATGCAACTCACCAGGCTTTCCTTTTCCTACCAACTAAACTGTTTAAAAAAATATTTAAAACAATTCAATTACAAAATATATATTAAAAAATATTAAAACTAATTAAAATTAACTAAAAACAAAATAAACAAATTATGAAAGGAAATGAAAAAAAAAAACCATACAAAAAATAAAACATCCCCCTCTCTAAATTAGCCAAGACCCTGGATAGACTTTTAAGATAAACAGTGATTGAGACTTTCTCTTTCACTCAATAGTTTCCTTCCTTTAAGTATTCCAAGAAGCCATCATTTTCAAAGAAAAGATAACCAATTTATTGTATGCTTCGGCATCTTGTGGGAATACCCCACAAGGTCATTCAGAATTTCCATTACAGATAAATAGATATATTGAAATATACAAGACATTCATAACATCATAACATACGTAACAATACGTAACAATAAAAACTAAGATTTCGGAAAAGGATGTACACATCAAGCTCTGAGAAGCGATGAGGACTCTTCATCGACAAAGCCATAAAAAAAATATTTGATGAGGAAATTGACAAAGTTGTAAAATGAACACAAATTATTATTATTACTTCTGAGATTTAACTGGCTGGGCACTCGTATAAGCAGAGAAAGTGTTTGATATAAAAAGGGCTGAGTTCTCTCTATTTACCTTGGATTATCTTGAATATATGTACCACACTAAAAATTAATTTCATTAATCTTGCTAAGGAGGTAATAGAAAAGATATTTAAAACAAATATAAATTACTTTTGAGTTAAATTTAGTTGGAAATCAGAATTATTTATTATTTGAAATAAATAATTGTAAAAAATTCAGATCCGTAGATAATTTGGTCGGTTGATTATAATTTACCATCATGATTCAAAACTTTAGAAATGAGCATCTAATTGTTTAGTCAAAAGCAAACAGAATTTCGTTATTTTGTTTTCAATTAAAAAGGCAAAAAGAATTTCGTTATTTTGTTTTTTAATAGTATTAAAACTTCCAAAAAAAATAATCAAGAATGATGGGAAAATATTAAAAACAATTTTTTACGCAATAGGGTTCTCACCAAGAAGGTTTAAAATAGTTTTTTTACAAATTCCTATAAATTTGCGCAAACTATTTGACTTTAAAAAAAGAAAAAAAAAAAAAAAAAAAAAAAAAAAAAAAAAACTTCCAAAATAGCAAAATAAAACTTGCCATCAAGTTTATTTTCAAACATAATAGATATATAATCTTTCTCCCTTTTCTTTTTTTTTTTAGAAATTTTTTTTTTTTTTTAGCAATTTTTACCTTTTTTTGTCTTTAGATAACATTAGTAAAGGATTAAATAGTTTAAAATTAACCTCGAACATCATTTTTAGAATAAAAACATATCATTTCTAGTAATAAAGCTTGATTACTCCTATTAATCCTTGGTGGTTCCTCCAGAAATTACCTCTTGACCAAATGTTTACAAAACAATAAATATTGAAAATAGAAATGAACAGACCAATAACAATCAAACTCAGCAGAAATCCTCTTTCTCCAGGAGAGCTTTGTCCGTTCATTCAACCGATACTTAAATCATCTTTTAAAAAATAAAATACTAGAGTATATGAAAAGTTAATATATTTTTTTTTTCCGTTTTCTTTTTTTTTTCTTATTTATTATTAATTATATATACTATATATATATATGAAAATATATTTATAATATATTTATATAATATTATATATATATATATCATATATATATA
Organism: Trachelipus rathkii; assembly: GCA_015478945.1. Taxonomy (NCBI): domain Eukaryota; kingdom Metazoa; phylum Arthropoda; class Malacostraca; order Isopoda; family Trachelipodidae; genus Trachelipus; species Trachelipus rathkii. Next base: position 19,513 of record JABUQX010037986.1, read on the forward strand.
ATATATATTATATATATATATATATTTATACTATATATATTATATATATTATTAATTTACCATCTCCCAGGTAAGGGTTACCACCAATGTTTTTTGTCCCAGCAATCCTTCTTCTTTAATGGCTCAGAAACCTCTTGGATCCTCAAGAAGTACTGCTAGGTTGTAGGAAACCTATTTCCTCGGTTACAGCTGGTTCCGACGCCAAGTCCTTAGACGTTATAAACACTCTCCACAGGTAAGGGGTTTCCGGCCTCATTTCAGTTTGAACCGAGCATTCTTCTTCCATTAGCTCAAAACTTCGTTCTCCCCAGATGTCCTCGGAAGATCGGTGCTTCCTAGCCCGCAGAATTCCAACTCTGATCCAAGAGTAATACAAGCAAAAAGGAAAGGGACTCGTTTGCTAGGCCCTGTCACCTTATAACCATGCAAAAGAAAATCTTCATTAATATATATATATTATATATATATATATGTTAAAATATAAATTTATATAAATATAATATATATATATTATATATTTATAATATAATATATATATATTATATATAATATATATATATATAATATATAATAATATATATTAATATGGTATATATATTTATATATAATATATATAATACTATAATATTTATATATATTATATATATATATATAATAATATATATATAGTATATATATAAATATATATATATATATAATATATATATATATATATATACCTCATATATATATATATATATATATATATATATATCTAGTATATATATAATGGTTGAAAAATTTATCAATTTTAAAACCATTATAATAAAACCAAATTTTTTTTATTTATTTTAAAACATTAATTTTACAGTTAAAAAATGACAAGCTAAACCCCCTTTGTTTTATTTATACAGTTTTTTTTAAAATTTGGAAAATTTCTTTAAAAAGATGACTACGAAGTGGTTTTTTAGTATTTCTTTTAAATTACTTTTAGTTTTCTATATCCTATATTAATATAATTTTATAGAAGTATACTATAGAGCTATCTTATATATATATATTTATATATAATATAATATAATAATATATATATATATATATATAATATTTATATATATATATATATAATATATAATAATAATATTAATATTAATATATATATATATATATTAATATATATAATATATATATATTAATATATATATATATAATATATATGTATATATATATATTAATATAATATATAGAAATATATATATATAGGGTGGGAGTCGGGAGGAAAACGTACGCAAACCTCCAAGAGCGGAATTGTTAAACCACAGTATAATAATGTTAAAAACAACTCAAAAAATATGTTTTTATCCCGATTTTCCAATTTGTTTTCATCTTAATAGCAATATGACAATCTAAGGTAATAGTAATCTGTGCCAGAGGGGCTTTCACCCCCGAATTTTTATAAAAATCGCAGGATATACTCTAAAAATAATAAAACCAGACGTGCCGGCCTCTTTAGGAAAAAAAGTTACTGCCTATCAGTATATTAGGTTAGGTTAGGTTAGGTTATGTTAAGATATCTGTGTCATTACGACACCTCCTTCTTTTGGATGATGTAGCCATTGTTAGATCACTAACCTGCAAATGAAAAAATACTCAACATTAAAACTATTGATATATAGTAATAAAATGATTGTAATATGTAAATAATGTTAATAAATGGCTATGAAATGTACATAAAATTAATAAACACATTATTGTCCAAATGCAACACCATCTTTTATCACTAAACCAGTCACTGACTCGCAACAACTTGCAATCATCAGAGAGGCCAAAATGTAATTTCGGGAAAAATCCATAAAAATGGGGGTTTGCCGATTGCATAGAAATGGGATGAGATACAGAAAATCTGAGATCAGATATGGAATCATCACCCTCGAATTAGTTAGTATACAACAGATGGAAAAGTCTAAGCCATAATTTTTTTTTTTTTTTTTTTTTTGAGACCAGTGTAATAAATAGGAAAAATTGTTCATGATGTATTTTAAATATTTTCCCTCAAACTAACCTAATGTCTAATCCTAGCCAGAAAAATCAAAAACAGCGGAAAATATAATTCAAAAATTATTTACAAAAATATTTAAACAAAATATTACTACATGCAACTTTCAGTGCCGGGTTACAGAGACCCACTCCTTGTCTCCGTGCGGTTTTGTGGTTTTAGTCGAGTCTTGAAATCGATAGTCCCCTTCAGTCAAGGAGCACCCACAGCAACAACGGCTGCGCCAACAACACGGTCATGCGAACTTCGCCCTTCTTGTAAGTCGACTCGTCTTCCGGAAATGAACAGGTATCAGTAAGCAAGTTCCTCGGGCGATGTGGGTACAGAGTGGTGATAGGCGGCGGAGAAAACAGGACACCACGGGGCCTTTGCTGCTGCGGCACCGGAAAAACCCCGGGACACCCCGGTCAGAAAACGATGTTCCCAGCCCGACATTCCTCAGAGGATAGTGTTCCAACACGCGGCGGCTCCAGTAGGAGCGCAGGGGGACGATTCCAGCACGGCCCGATGATTTCCTAACACCTGGACAGTTCCAAAAACAGACCCGGGAATTCGTGAAGCGACCAACACCTGGGGGAGAAACAATCACAAGTG
>JABUQX010037987.1:0-2500 GCA_015478945.1 Trachelipus rathkii
TATATATACAATAATATATATATATATATAAGAGTAATATATAAGAATTAAATCTCATATATGTCATCAAAGTAGGTCTACACTATAACTTTTTTTATAAATTTCCGCGCTCTAAAAATTATATAAACACTATTTAGAACAATAAACAATAGAGAGATTCCGCCACATTCATGAATCTCCTTAATTCGAAAGTATTCTGTGGCTTAAAGATATATATATATATCTACTACATAGTTTGTGCTTATTTCTGCTACTGTTTCCCTAACAGAACAGATTTTCCTCTTTTCTTTGCAATATACTACTATTCTCAACGAGGTACTGTTATATTCTATCTATCACAATACTGAGTCCTCTTTTAGGGGATTCATGTACACAAGATATGTGGCGGATCCTACGTCTACTGATGTGGTGGGTGAGGAGGCGATCATTTAGCGTTCTTCAACGAATCCTGGAGCATAACTAATTAAGAACTCACAACACATTCCGATCGTCAAATCAATTCATTTGAACACTTACTTATGTCACACTAGTCCTTCCTCTCTTAAATCCTTCGCTATCTTTGGTTCTGCACCACAACCATTATATCTCTAAATTTTAATCTTTTCTTTCACCCTCCTATCCATCGCAGTCTACGGTTTTTTTGCACTTTGATCGGGTGTTGGGGGCATGCGTTGCTTCTACGCCTATACCCTCTATATACTTGGAATGACGCTTTGGTCTTCTGGTGCGCTATCGACTTTGCCGATAAGGTGGGAGCTGTATGCGTTGGCGGACTGAGCAAGTTTCATCTCTTCTTCGACTTAAAGATCTCTCTCTCCATAGTGTGTGTCCGTATCCGCTGGCATTGTTTATTTAGAATCTCATGTGCAGAAGCAAGTGGCGTATCGGGGAGTGAAAAATTTTCGTTATCCTATCACTCTATGCTAATCTTTCATTCAGCTAGACTTTCGTTAGCAGGGATACCTATGACGAGAAAAGCAGGGCTTCATCAAAACGATAAGCAGCGACCTCTGGGTTCTCACCTACTAACACAAGCTTCTGGCTCTTGCCAAAACATCTCTAAAAATTCTGTAAATCTGTCTTTCCTCCTTTTTTCGATCTGATGGTATTCTGTAGCTAATTCTCCAACTGAAGAGGCAATCTCTTCTGGCCTGCTGTTTTCTCTATTTCTCCTCCTGCATCTCATCCTCCTCCTTCTCCTCTCGGTTGTCCTATGCCTTTGCTGTTACATTTCGAGTCGGGTGCATGGGCTCTGAAATTACGAACGTTAGGAAGGGCGGGTGGCACCGGATGGCATTCCTTCCCGAGTTTTGAGGGTATGTGCTTCCGTGCTATCCCGGCCCTCGTTCAAATTATATTCTCCTATGTCTCAATGCTTACACTTTTCCTCAGTGTTGGAAGCACCACATGTCCAACCTATCCGAAAAAGGAACCGCTCTGATCTCCAACTATCGCTCACTAGTAGCTCTTCACTTGTATTTCTATAAGATCTTTGAAACTCTCTAACTCTCATTTCTTAGATCATCTGGCTTCCTATTCCTTTATTTCCTATCATTAGTATGACTTTTGGCGTACTCGCGTACGTGCGACAATATATTTACTCTCTTTTATCGTATTTATGGTCTTCCGCCCTTAGGATCGAGAGGAATGCGAACTTGCTTGCTTTGCCCCATAAACTTGATTTCAAAGCATTTGACCCGGGTATTGGCACGCGTCCTGCTCTCCAGCTCCTCCTTCGGCGGTGTTCATTGCTTACTTTAGTGTCTATGTTTATATATATACTAATCGCTCAAATATCGGGGTTGTTGATGGGGCGCTTTTTTCCTTGATTTCTTGTCATAGATGAATAGTTCCCTCAGGGTATCTCTGGACTTTAATCTCCCTATTTATTCCGCTACTTTTCATTAATGATCTTACGCCTGACATCTAACTCTATTCACTCTTTACTGCGATGCACTCCGGAGCTTGTTTTGCTCAACTCTGTATAGGTGCCTCTGTCCTTCGCCTTTGCTTCTAGAATGCTCCTCGTCTTACTCTTTTATATATCTCTCGCGTTGATTGATTGAATTTCGCGTGAGAGGGCTCGGTCTGAACTTTTAGTGAGTATCACTCTCTTTAAACACTTCCCATCATAACTTCTACAAATATACCTCTCTAAAACAGATATTCTGTATCTCTTTCGACGTTCATATTGTCTTACTCCTTTACCTCTAAACATCGCTTGGTCTCTTCACATAAAGACAAAACGAAATAAGATCTTGGGAAACTAATCCAACGGTTGCTAGGCGGGCCTCAGATAAGATTAACATGGCGCAGTTCTGCTTTTGCTGGAGACTATTTTTTCCTCCTAGGTTTCAGCTCTAACTCGGGCCGATGAGCAGAGCTCTCGCGTCGATTAATCGGGTGGCAGTCTACCTGACTCTCTTCATATCTGGGGGGAGCGCGGCTCTGAGGGATCGCTTCACCCAGTAGATTTTGACAGGTTTCGAAGATCTAATTA
>JABUQX010037987.1:20000-22409 GCA_015478945.1 Trachelipus rathkii
ATACCCCCTAAATCGGTGACAGTTCTTCCTAAGCATGATACCGCAAGACCACATATGGTCAGATGTTTCACCGAATACCTAGCAACGGTCCAAATCAGGACATTGGATTGGCCAGCATATAGTCCCGACCTAAGCCCAACTGAACATGTGTGGACATGTTGAAACGGCGGTTGCGACAGACGCAACCACCACCAGGAATCTTTCAGGCACTGCGGCAGGTGGTGCGTCGCGTATGGGATCAGATTTCCGTGGAGGACATTCGGCACCTCATTGAGAGCATGCCACGACGGTGCCAAGCCGTCATCCGTGCCAAAGGTGGCCATACACGTTATTGAATAACACCATCCACACACGAACCCTTCACCGCGATAACGTCCCACGTTGGAGGAAACGCATCGGCCACATACAGGACCCATTCGCAGGCCCCCAGGGGATTCCTAGGACCCCTCGACAATCTTACCACTGTATAATGTCCCCGATACTATGTTATTTGCATAATAAAGTTACAAAGCTTCTGGTCAATTCTGTAACCTGTTAACGTCATATGAGCTTGTGGTGCGTTAATTTTAACGAATATATATATATATATATATATATATATATATATATATATATATATCTATATATCTATATATATATATATATATAATATATATAATTATATATATATATCTATATATATATATATATATATAATATAATATATATATCTATACTATATATATATATCCAAGTTTTAAGTTTAAGAGCTCTAAACTTATAACTCGCAACTCAACCGAAAGGAAACCGAGCGGAATAGGCTTTCGAAACGTAAAACTAGCTTCCATAAAATATATTCTTCTGTTCCCTTTTTCAAATTTATTTTAAAGATGGGTTTTAAAAGTTGGTGTAATTTATATAATATATATATATTTATATATATATATATTAATATATATATATATAATATATATAAATATAAATATTATATATATATATATCTATTCTTTGCAAACTATACTTGGAGTGAATCTTGCTTTGACTCGGAGGATGCTTCGCTCACTGCTGACAAAGGTAGGGGCCCGTAATCTTTTCGAGGGTATGAGGGTTTCCATTCCATCTTCACTAACATCTTTTTTCTCCACCAATTCGCATGGTTCGATGGAGAATGTTCTCGCTCCATTCAGGAAAGAGACATTGCGTTCGGGCATGGAAAATCTCTCGTTCTCCTATCACTCTTAACTAATTTCAATTCTGCTCGGAATCGTTGGCAGGCTATTATTGACAGGCTTAAGCGCGCTTTCCACCGAAAATGAAAGTGCGAACAAACCTACTTATCTCTCCTACTGATAAAAATTTCTGGCCTTTGTAACATCTGCTTTCCTCACTTATTCGTCGAGGTTCTGTAGCTGCGCTCTCCTGCTGGAAAAAGGCTAATCTCTCGGCTCCTTTTTCACTAATTCTAAACCCTGGACGATTCGGCATCCTCCTCCTGCTTCTCTCCTCTCAGGTTTCCTATGGCAACTTCCCGAGAATTACGCAATGACGGCGTGCTTTTTGATTCTGACAGATCTATGAACGTCAGGAAGGCTAGTGACTCCGATGGTCATTCCTCCCGTGTTTGAGGGAGTTGGTGCTTCTGAGCTGGCCCATTGTCTCGTTCAATGCCCTACTCTCTAGTCCTTAATACTAGTACATTTCCTCCAGTGCTGGAAGCGCGCCTATGTCCCAGCCAATCCCGAAAAAGGGTAGCCGCTCTGATCCTTCTAACCTACCATCCTATAGCTCTCACTTGTTTCTATCTAAGATCTTGAAACTCTTCTTAAATCTCATTTCCTGGATCATCTGGAGTCTCCTTCCCTTCTTTCAGATCATCAGTATGGCTTTCGACGATCGAGGTCAACTGGTGCCATTACTATCCTAATCTACTGATTTTGGTTCTTCTGCTTTAGGGACTATTGCGGGGACTCTTGTGTCGGTAAGCGCCTCGACAATATCAAAGGCTTTTGATCCGAGCATGGCAATGCGAAACGCTAACTCTCTAGCCCCTTCTTCTGGTTTCCTCCTTCTCTTTGCTACTTATGTCAAGTTTTCTTTCTGGTCGCTCCATATCAGCACTCGTTGATGGAGCGACTTCTTCCTCCTTTCCTGTTAATTGTGGTGTTCCTCAGGTTCTGTTTTATTCCAACTTTATTCTTATTTTCATCAAGACCTCCTCAGCTCTTAACTCTTACACTCCTGTTCAACTCTTATCCTAAAGACTCGAACTCTCCATCTCCACTTGTTTTAAAATCTGCTCCCTCTTTTGCATCTAGAGTTGCCTCTCGTTCTGCTTTCCGATTCTATTCTTTCCGACCTGGATCGGAATTCCCGGTGGGGCCACCGCAACCTTGTGAAATTCAACTCCTTTGAAAACTCAACTTCTTTACA
>JABUQX010037988.1:0-7500 GCA_015478945.1 Trachelipus rathkii
GAACTATGTTGTATAATAAATTGAAAAAACAGTTTTAAATTCCCGTATTATTTCTAGAGATTATTTTTTTCAATATGAAAAGATAAAAAATAAAATAATTTAATTATTATTATTAAAATTTGCAACTTATCTTTATTTTTTATGTTTTCAAAGGTCAATTTTTAAAACCTCGCTATTATCCTTAATATGTAGATATATGTATATCACATCTCCATCCTAATTTATCGGCCAAATGTATGCACACTTCGTTGGTTAAAGCCGTGGCAACCGCTTTGGTCCGTTTGAATTTCATTTTAATAAAATAAAAAAGTTCGTTTATTGGGATAAGAAGAATACAGTCAGAGAGGAGGAAGAAAACAAAATCATTATAATATATATACGACACGCCATTTTCAGAATTTTCAGAAGGTGTCCAAAGCGTCGACAGGATTTTGGTCGACAACATTTTCTCATAATGTGTCCAAATCGTCAACACATTAAATCGTAATCGATTAGAAGCTAGGCATCGATTAATTATTAAATTTTTTAAATATATATATATATATATATATAATATATATATATATATAATATATATATATATATATATAATATATATATATATATATATATATATATATATATATAATAATTATATATATATTTTATATATTTATATTATATATATATATATATATATATTTATTTTTTTATTTATATATATATATATATATATATATATATATATATATAATATATATATCTATATATATATATATATATATATATAAATGAATGAATCAAAGGAGATTTGACTCTCCATAGCGGGATTCGAACCTGGACTCCGCGTCGCTGAGTTAACAAGTGACCGGCGCTCCTAACCACTAGACCATCCCGTTCAAAAAGAACGCTTCAATTTAGTTTTTAAAGCACCCGATTTTCTCATCCCATAATTGCTGATACTCAAGATGAACAGAAACACTCATGCTGGAATAGAATAATAGTTTCAAAACCTCTGCAAAACGATGACGCCATGTGCAGTAGCAACTTTTTCTTATCCTAGATACAAAACCAAATTTCTTGAACCACATGCCTCACGAGGGTTAAAATTAATTTAGGATGCCAATGTCATGAAATGCTGCTAAAGGCCGAAATATCAACATGCCAATAAAAAGCAAAATAGGGGGCCTCGAGTTCACGGGGAACAGAAGGGGGCGACGATTTCCATACTCCGTAGGGGAGGAGCGGAGGAACCCCCGCGACTACTGCCATCTCTGCCTTTTACCCTTGGCGTATTCTTTAGGTTAAAAAAAAAAAAATTTTAAATTACCTTTAACTTCATATCAATATGATATATCGATAGTAATATATCTCAGCAATCGATATAGTAAAAAAAAATTATATTGTCCAATGGTTCGACACATTTTATTTTTTTTAAAATGTCCATATTGTCGACATGCATTTTGGTCGACAAAATTTTTTTGTCGACTATTTGACCTGTCGACCATTTTACCTAGTCGAAATTTGGCCCTAAGCTCTAAGTGAGCTGATATATATAAAATTTCCCAGAGGCAAAAAAAGAATTTAATTCAAGATTTTTTAAGTTTTTTTCTAAATATTTTAATTTTTCAAAATTTCTGAAATTCTGGACTCATTTTTTGATGGCTTAAATCTCTAAATTTTAATTTTATTCAAATATTTGTAATTATGAATATGAATTTTATTATTTTCATTCTTAAATTTTATCAAATCTATCATCAACAAAAGCGTTTTACTACATTCTGTTCCGTTGATTTTTAAAGGTTTTTAAAAAAGAAAATTGTGACTTTCATATTTTTAAATTGAGAGTAATGTTCCCTTAGTTTGAAATGTTCCCTTGAGATTGGAACCCAAGTTATGTTAAAGAAGATCATGTTATAGTTGTAGTAGAAGATTATACGAGTGAAGAGATGATGGATTTTTCATGAGCCATTAAAATTAACCTCTATTTTATCCTTGACCCAATTAAAAAATTCACAATTCAAATGTCAGTTGCTCCAAGGTCAGGGATGCCCGATATCTAAAAAAATATCGATAAATCGATATATCGATATTTAAAAAAATATCATATCGCCTTCGATATTATCGCCAGAAAATATCGATATTCGATATATCGATATTTCGATATATTATAATCCGATTATAATATAATAATAATAATACCAATATATATATATATCTATATATATATATATATATATATATATATATATATATATATATTAATTATATTATATATTTATATATATATATATATATATATATGATATATATATATATATATAATTAATGGAACAAAGTTACTTAACGCCACACGGAACGGGAGCTCGGGATCAAAAAATAATTTTCACAGGTAGCATCTATGAAACATAAATAGATAGATTTCTAGGGGCAAAATGAAAATTTTTTTTTTTTAACCATGTTCTAGAGGTTAGGTTAGTTAGATTAGGTTAGGTTAGTTAGGTCAACAAAAAAAAAATTAATTTTCGCCCCCAAAAACATCTATTTTAATGTTTATCATAGGGCTCACCTTGAAAATTTTTTTTTATCCGAGCTCCCGTTCGTGTGGGCGTTAAATAACTTTTGCCTATAATATATATATATATATATAATAAATATATAATATATATATATATATATATATATAAATAATATATATAATATATATATTATTATATATAATATATATATATATATATATATATATATATATATAGCTTGTCCTTTAAAAAAGAAGTTAACAGATACATATCGAACGAACGATGTAATCGATTTTTTCGATTATTTCAAGGCAATAGAGCGTCAGAGTTACCAAAAACATTTTTTTTTAACTAAAGGAATACCCAAGATTAAATCGCAAAGATGGAAAGAGTCAGGGTCTCTCGGCCTCACCGTAGGCTCGAGCCCCTTAAAAAAAATTAAAAAAAAATTAAAATTGCGCCCCCCTTTTTTTTTTTTGGGGGGGGCCCGAAACTCTTGCGCTCTTTCTATGGAGTTTTAGCCAACACGTGACACTGCAGGGTTTCACGCGTAGCGTTCGGCGATTTTCGATATCATGTCTTTTTATATAACTTCCTTTTAAAGGAGTAGTGCCTATATATATATATATATATATATATATATATATATACTATTCATATATATAATATATATATATATATATATATATATATATATATATATATATATATATATATATATAATCCTCCGATTAGGCGACGCAACAATAGTTAAAAAACAACGATAGCTACACTAAAATTGAATACAATTTTTGGAATCAGGGGCAAATTTCAGCTATGGAAAGTACAAAATAAAGTAAAACTAACACAAAAAAAAATTAGATAACAAAGTTTTAGGGATGTACGATGTTTTATATATATATATATATATATATATATATATATATATATATATATATATATATATATATATATATATATATATATATATATATATATATATATATATATATATATTATATATATATATACATATTATATATATTATATATATTTATAAGATAACTGCTCATCCTTTTACACCTCACCGCAGTGTGATAGGTATTGATAAAAATAACCCCTTAAGTAATTTCCCTCTGTTGGGATTGAACCTGGGCCCTAGCAGATGAACGCGTATGTGTTTGACCACACCGCCACGATGGACAAAAGAAGAGCGCGAGAAATGTTCCTGTAGTGAATATATCAACCCCACCAAACAGGAACCACGACGCGCTCTTCCCGTCCACACTCGGGCGTGCGGTGCTCTGTTTGACCCTACGCCCGAGTGTGGACGGGAAGAGCGCGCCGTGGTTCCTGTTTGGTGGGGGATATATTCACTACAGGAACATTTCTCGCGCTCTTCTTTTGTCCATCGTGGCGGTGTGGTCAAACACATACGCGTTCATCTGCTAGGGCCCAGGTTCATCAGCAGAGGGAAATTACTTAAGGGTTATTTTTAATCAATATATATATATATATATAATATATAATATATATATATTATATATATATATATATATATATATTATATATTATATATATATATATATATTATATATATATATATATAATAATATATAATATATATATAGAGAGAGAGAGAGAGAGAGAGAGAGAGAGAGAGAGAAGAGAACTCACTCAGAGAGAGAGATAGGCTTTAATATATAAATATGAAGCAGACGATGTACAGAAGAAAAGTGGTAGAAATGGAAAAGGAACTTCACTCTTCAGGTCTTCCACAACTTTTTTCCCCCCCAAAAGTTTTCCCCCAATAAAACCCCTCCCCAAGGGAAAAAAAAGGTTTGGAAGACTGAAGTTGTTGCTAGAAAGCGTTGAATGTTGGATCTTGAGGAAATGGGGGGCGTTTTTGACTTTTTGTGACGAGTGAATAATTAAATTAAATAAGAAAATCGCGTTTCACTAGATAATTAAACAATAATCATAAAAATCACTTTTTTTCGTATTAAAAATGAAAAATAACTATTTAGTATTAATGAAGCTAAGAATCTTCAAAATGATTTCTTATTTAAGTACAAAATAAATATTGATTCTAACAACGAAATTAATTTAAATTGAATGGTAGACAACTGATTTGGACGACTCTGGAAGTCTGGACCTTAAGAAAATCTATTAAATTTAGTAATAAATGAAATAATATTTAAGAAGTTCGAACTGGATGGCAGACGACTTATCATAAGAAAAAGCTGTAGTGCTGTACTCCCAAATACTAACTTTTAGTAATAGTTATTATAAAGTCGAAAATTTAGTTAATTACATATTTACATATATACTCGGTATGTTAACTGTAAACCAACTCATTGGAGTCCTGTTCCGGTATTAGATTTCTGCAATGATTATCTTCGTCCACACTGAACTGACACACTCCACAGAGCCTACACGTAAATCTGGGTACGGCTGGTCTCGAGTGGACGCAAAAGTCTTTAACGTCTCAGATACAATAAATAAATTATAAAATATTTCATGAAAAAGGAAACTAAAACTATGATAGCTATTTTTATTTCTTTTTCCTTTTATTCAAATGTAACTCAAGTACTTAACCTTATTATATATATATAATATACTATATTATATATATATATATATATAATATAATATATATATTATATATATATACTATATATATATATATTATATATATATTTATATAATATATATATATATATTATATATATATATATATATATATATATTATATAATTACAAAGCCCAATACTTATCATCTAATGCACCTAAAAATACTAACTGATTGATATACTCGGAAGTCAATCTATTCCTTTCATTTGAGCAAACATTGTTTAATAATGATACTGTTCGTTCTGACGAGACTGACGTCGCATTTACAGTAAAATATTTCATTGCTAACATAAACATAGCAGGAAAAGCATTTTTACTATCATTCCCAAAATTTTATTGGGTCGCATTATAAACTTGATCACTGAATAACTGAATAGTGAATACTCAGAAGACAATTTGACTATGTGGTATGTGCTATTTTTGGTTCCCGAAAAGACGAAAAAATCTAAAACACTCCAATTTTTCGGTTTATTTTATACACGACATTGGGGACGAAAACGAAAGAAACGAGACTAAGGGTGGAACCAAGAGAAGTTTCATCACTTCAGGTGTTGGGAAGAGTGGCATAGATTTTATTTTTTTCGGCCTTTAAAAAATTTTTTTGAAAGAATATCGGCCTTCGATATTAAGAAAAAATATCGAAATATCGATATATCGCCTAAGAAAATAATCGCCCAAAAATATCGATATATCGACCCAAAAATATCAGATATTTCGATAATATCGATATTTTTTGGCCATCCCCTACTCCAAAGGATTTTATCTTTCAAATAAAAAGAGTGATGAAAGGGTAAGAGTCCGTTGTTAACATGAGAGGATAGGTGAATGAAAGTGATACGGATAAAATCATTTACCGAATGTAGAAAATGTAGTCGGAGATAGGGAGAGCCTGAAAAATCACCTTATTATAATATTTGATATATGAAAGTAAGCATTTCACAAAAACTCTGATATAAAACGAGAATAAAGGAATCAGAAACAAGGATAGATCTCCCTTTAAAAAAACCGGAAGAAAAAGGCCTTTAAAGAAATAAAAAAACTTCTGTATCAGATCTATTGAAGGCGTTCAATATGTCCATCGCTACTTCAAAGGATCACCTAAATACCTAAGAGAGAGAATTAGAATCAGAGAATGGAAAAAGAAAATCGCAAGTAGAGCTCTCCTTACGAAAGCCGAAGTACGATACAAGAGATAAATTCAAAGACTTAGCGATGTTTACATTTTTCGGTAAGGATAAGCTCAAAACATTAAGAGTACGAATGTTTAAAGCGATAAAATGATAGTTGAGCGAGGGTTCATTGGGTTTTCCCTTTTCCGCCACAGGCAAAGTTGCAAATTCTTGATATCAACCGATACGAATAAACTATAAGTTGCAAATTCATGATATCACCGTTACTGCGGCGATATCACAAGAAAGGAAGAGTTTTAGTATAATAGGTAGGAGGTGTAGCGAATATCCGCATCCGCAAATGCGGATATCCGCATCATTTTTCTCTATCCGCATCTGCAACCTGGATTTTTGCGAATTAGTGGATAGTATTCATCTATGAATTGTGAGAAACCGTTGTATGCACTGCCATAAATATATATATATAATATTATATATATATATATAATATATATATATATATATATAATTTAAAATATTTTTTTAATAATATATGAAAAAGATAAAATAACTAATTTGTTTAAAAATAATATATAATAATATATATATATCTATATATATAATATATTATATACATACATACATACATACATAACATACATACATACATACATACATACTTACATACATATAATATAATATATATATATTATATAATATATATATATATATATATATATTAATTATATATATTATATATATATATATATATATATATATAATATTATATACATATACATATACATATAACATAATAATAATATATAATATATATATATATATATATATATATATATATATATATTTATATATATTATAAATAATATTTATATATATATATATATATCTTATATATATAATATATATATATATATATATATATAATATATATATATATATTAAAAGTAAAGGGATTTTCAAAAGCACTACAAGAAACACTCATGCTGGAAGAATAGATTAATAGATTTTCAACTCTGCAAAACGATGACGCAAGTGCAATAGGCAACTTTTCTTAATCCTAGATACAAAACCAAAATTTCTTGAACCACATGTTTCACAGAGGGTTAAAATTCATTTAGGATGCCCATGTCATGAAATTGGCTGTTAAAGGCATAAATATCACCGGCCAATAAAAGGCAAAATATCACAGAAACAGGCCAACGCAATTACCATCTGTTTTAGAGATATCATTGCGAATCCATGAACGATCTTTTGGCTTC
>JABUQX010037988.1:12500-15000 GCA_015478945.1 Trachelipus rathkii
AAACAATATAAATAATAAAAGTAAAGATAAGGTATAGCATTAAAAACAAAATATTCCATTTCATTATCATTAATAACATAAATAGGCATCTAAGGTGACACTCTTCGTCCTATAACCCCATATAAATTATACCGATTAAACAACAAATATTTGTCACGACAATCAACTTCTAACCGAAAAGGTTTATTGGCTATATGGTAAGGCTTATAATATAGCATATGAGAGGCCGAATATTGGAATTTTCCGCACCGCATTCGCAACCTCTATTCAAAGCGCACCAAACACCGTACCATCATCTCTCGTAGGAACCGACCGGGGCCCTGGCCAACCCCGGCCATTTTTAGCGACCCCGGCCCCGGCCAAAAATCAGGAAAAACCGGGGTTTTCTACCGTGGTTAACTGTAAATTTACACTTAATAATAGAGGGTTAAATCAAAAAAAAATATATATATTTTAATTCCATTAACTCCTGTTGTTATAAATTGATGCAAAATATATAAACATACCTAAATATAAATCAATTTTTTTTTGGTATTTTAATTACTATGATTTCAAATTAAATTTGAGGCCAAATTAATTAACATATAAATTTTTAACATAAAAAAAATATTCGCATTTGATATATCAAACCAATTCGGAAAAGGAAATAAATATAATTGTTAAAATATTAATGTATTTATTTATTTAAAGGTAGTGTCCTCGCGACATCCAAATATTTTTCCACCAATTTACTTTATTTAATTGAATAATATATAGATATATATATATATATATATATATATATAATATATATATATATATATATATATTATATATATATATAATATAATTATATAATAATATATATATATATTATAATATATATATATATATATATAATAGACTTTGAGAGGAAGCCCCTTGGATTCTTTTTTAGTGTTATGCTTTACTGTCACTTCATTTTATACTAAATGTACACGAATTAAAAACATTGTTAAAGACACTTTTTTTATGAAATAAATTTTAAAAAGGAAGCTAATTTTCGTCCCGACACGCGAGACCTCTTCTTCAGGCTAAGGGACTGGAATTCTTTCTTGATCTTCATCAGTTCAAGTTTGTTTCAGTTGGTCTGCTATTTTCTTCATGGTGATGTTGAAATATTTTTGTTGTTTTCAGATATTCATTTTGTATAAAACTATCTTAACTTCACCGGGATGCTTATTGCAGTTGTTACTATTATAAAAAAAAATGCCCCAAAAAAAAGGAAATTTTCCCATGAAATTTTTTGCCCGGGATGGTTTCTCCGGGTGGTTTTGATTTGATATTTCTGGAATCATCTTTATATGTTTGAATTTGATAGAGTGGCCTGTGTTAAGCTATGACTTGTTAAAGCTGAATTATGCTGTCCTTGTGCAGGGTCATCTGTATGTTGATTTTTCTTCTTTGCAAATATATGGTTTCACCTATGACATGTTATGCAAGTATTGGCAGGGGATGTGATATACAGCTTTGGGGGAGATTTCCTTTTCGTTTTGGGGGTTTGAGAATGTTTTTTTAAGGTGATGTTATTTGATGGAATGAGGGTAATATTTTTTGGTAATATTTGTTTTAACGAAAATAATGTAATTGAGGATTGGTAAAAAGGAGGTGTTTCTCTATTTTTCGGGGAAAGGTGCTATAGTACCTCTTTTTTGCTTTGTTAGATGCTTTTGTGATGAAAAACTCGGGATAGTAAAGTGATTTGAAGGTATTGTGGATGTATTTAGTTTCTTGTGCTAAGAAGAGGGGGAGAGCATTACGAAAGCACGGAGAAATAGAGATGAAAGAACAGCTAATTTTGTGTTTGGGGAATGAATAGAATAGCCAATAATATATATATAATAGTTTGTGCGATGTTGGGTTTTCTATATATAGTAAAATTGCAAGTGATTGTTATTCCATGTGATTTAGGTATCGAGGAAGGGGATAGAGTTGTTGAAAGGCATTTCTATCGTAACTGAACTGAAGGGAATGAAATAGAGTTAATAATAGTTTAGGACATCATTAGGGTTGGTGTTGTGAAGGGAGGGAGACAAAATGTCATCTACATATCTAATGCCATAAACTATTGTTAATAAAGGGTGGGGTAAATATGATAAAATTCTCTGTTAGTTCCATATATTTGTTACTGAGTATGGGAGACAGTGGGGATCCCATACTCAATGCCCGAAAGTTGTTTGTAATAATTTTGTCATTAAAATAAAGAAGTTATGTGTAATGAGAGATTAAATGAGCTTTGTTTTAATATGTGAAACGGGAAGGCCAATCTTTCATTACAACATAACTTCTTCATTTTAATGGCAAATATTACAAACAAACTGCCCCGGCTAAAATTAGAGCCAGCCACCGCCCCGGCCCCGGCAAAATTCCGCCCCGGTCGTCCCTATCTCCATCGTAACCTGTATTTTTAAAACTGCACAACAAGCACGGAATTATGTACTTTAAAGCAGCCGCACATCAACTTGCTGCGTTCCCAACCGCT
>JABUQX010037988.1:17500-26555 GCA_015478945.1 Trachelipus rathkii
GCCTGACCTTCTGGCATGCTCTCGATGAGTGGGCGAATGCCTGGACAGTGATTTGATCCCATACGTCCTGCAGTGCCTATGACTAGGTTTGGGAGGGTCCGTGGAGAGGGTTGCAGCTGTCGGATCCACGTTTCAGGATATTCCACAAATGTTCGATTGAGTTGAGGTCCGGACTATATGCTGACCACTCCAACGCCGTAATTTGACCGTCCTAAGGTAGTCATTCACACATTGGGCCTTGTGTGGTCTTGCATTGTGACGCATTAGGATGAAAGAGTCACCGATGTAGGGGGCATATGGCACGACATATGGTTCAGGATTTCTGTGATATACCTTAGGGCTGTAAGAGTGCCTCCATCGAGGATGTGCAAGGGCCCCGATAAAGAGATGCCTCCCAGACCATAACCGACCCACCTCAAACGGTGGCACCTGCAGCACATTGCATTGCGCGAACCTCTCCATCGGTCGTCGGTCGTCGGTCGTCGGTCGTCGGTCGTCGGTCGTCGGTCGTCGGTCGTCGGTCGTCGGTCGTCGGTCGTCGGTCGTCGGTCGTCGGTCGTCGGTCGTCGGTCGGCGGTCGTCGGTCGTCGGTCGTCGGTCGTCGGTCGTCGGTCGTCGGTCGTGGTCGTCGGTCGTCGGTCGTCGGTCGTCGGGTCGTCGGTCATCGGTCGTCGGTCGTCGGTGTCGTCGGTCTGATCGGTCATCGGTCGTCGGTCGTCGGTCATGTCGGTCGACCGGTCGTCGGTCGTCGGTCATGGTCGATGGTCGTCGGTCGTCGGTCCTCGGTCGTGCGTCGTCGGTGGTCGGTCGTTAGTCACGTCGGTGTCGGTCGTTGGTCGTCGGTCGTCGGTCGTCGGTCGTCGGTCGTCGGTCGTCGGTCGTCGGTCGTTGATCGTCAGTCAACGCTCGTCTCGCCATGCGAAGAGCGTCGGTCGTCGGTCGTCGGTCGTCTCCGTCGGTCGTCGGTATACTCTAGCAAGCCTGTCCGAGGAGTACAGAGACACACTCGACTCGTCCGTAAAGAGCACCCTTGCCCAATCGGCGACCGTCCAATGGATGTGTTCTCGGGCCGTGTAGTATCACTGCTGATGCGCGGTTGCGTGCGGTGGACCTATGACGGCCTCGAGGCCAGTGAGTATACCGCAAGGTGTCAACGCACTGTATCCTCACCCTGGTGCCGTGCTCACGCCAGCTGTCTGCAGATGTCATTGCCGTGGTGTTGCGCTCTCGTAATGCACGCAGACGTATAAATCGGTCTTCCACGGGTGTCGTGGCCCTGGGCCTACCTTGTCCTCGCCGGCGATCATGTGTCAGGGTTTCCTGATACCGTTGGACCACCCGTGCAATCGTTGTGTGCGCCAGCCGTCGACCAAGTGCCCGGTACCCGTGTTCTTCGGCGTGGAGTGTTGTTGTCTGCATGCACAGATATAACAGTCGACACCTCTCTATGTTTATCGGAGTCGCTTCGTGCGTGAATGATCCCTCGCTCGATTATACCCCCAGCATAACCCTACTCCAACCTCTCTCAGGTCCTAGTTGTGGTTTATATTTTCCCTAAATTTATCATGTGACATTGTCTGCAACCAATTCTTTGGGGTGGTTACATAGTTACACTGATGCTTTCGTCGTCTGTGTTGGTGTGAGGTTTCATGGGGTTAGGGGCCTTCCCGTTCCTGCTGTGACACCCTAGTAGTGCGTTATTTTTGGCGAGTAGTATATATATATATAGAGCGGTTTGTGTCTACTAATATATATATATATATATATATATATATATATATATATATATATATATATATATTTATATATATATATATATATATATTTATTTATATATATATATCTATTTATATCAACCTTGAAAGCATCATGCATGTAACTGTGGGACTTTTTCAGCTAGGTGAAAATATAAATAGCATTTTGTTGATCAGGTGAACTTCCCATATAGCACACTAACGTAAAAGCGACGTCGCTTTTACGTCCCTTTGCGATGTGCGACATCGTATTAGTAACATAATAATTACGTCCCTGGGATGTGGAAATGTCAGCTCTCAGCGACGTAACAGTGCGACATCACTGCGACGTCCTATGATAACGTAGTATTTACGTACTCTTACGACATCTCTGTAACGTTACACGGTAACATTGCATCGACGTAGTTTTACGACATCTTGATGTAACCTTTGTATATATATATATATATATATATATATATATATATATATATATATATATATATATATATATATATATATATATATATATATATATATATATATATATATATATATATATATATATATATATATATAATTCTTTAAAGTTTTGGTAAATATGTTGCTAATGTGAGAAAGCATTACGCAACTATTGTATTAAAACTATAAACTTCAATTAATGCCCATCTCAAAATTCTTTAAAAAAGTTTTTTAGCGCCCAAAAGATTCAGCTATGGCGCCTATTTTAAAAGAAAAAGTAGGCACAAGGATTCATTCAATGCACCACCAATAATCAGCCATGCGCATTTGCCAATGGTTGGCCACCCCTGTCTTAAAAACTACTAAAGCTGCAATAAAAAGGAAGATGTTGTTGGAATCAGTATCAAATTTTAGTTATTAAATTACCAAAATAAATTAAAATGAACATAAGAAAAAACATTTGTAAACAAATTTTGTTTTTTATGTACGATAAAGCGGTTAGAAAGTTTGACGTAGTGAGTAAGCCAAGGGAGATTTTGGAGGGATTGGGAGGGAGGGGTTGATTTTATACCTTGGAGCGGATGTTTATATAAGTTTATATATATATATATATATATATATATATATATATATATATATATATATATATATATATATATATATATATATATATATATATATATATATATATATATATATATATATATATATATATATATATATATATATATATATATATTTATATATAAATAAATATATGTATATATATATATATATATATATATATATATATATATATATATATATATATATATATATATATATATATATATATATATATATATATATATATATATATATATGTATGTATATATATATATATATATATATTGATAGTATGTGTATATATATATATATATATATATATATATATATATATATATATATATATATATATATATATATATATATATATATATGCCCTGTTGACTTAATATTTATAAAATAGTGTAATTATTATTAATTTTCTGTGGTAAAAAGTTGCTTTTCAGAAATCTAAATAGGCTTAACTAGTCAGCAAATTTCACTTTCATATAAGGAGGTTACATTTAGTGACCTTCGGAAAAGAAACTATAATAAAATAAAATAAATATTTCCGTGAAACACATAATAAACAGAAACACATAATAAATTTACACAAAATATTTGAAATAACACTACTGGCAGAGTCACTCCAACTCACTTTCAATGGAGCATATCGTGACTGGAGAGTGGAGACATAGTTAATTATATTTATGAGTGTCCGCAAATGTACGACATTTGAAAAAAATAAAGTTAAATTACATAATACAATTTCTGTAGAAAATCATGTATAAAATGACTTATAAACAACAAAACATAAAATAAAAAAGATTTTCAAAGAATATTAGGAAATTTGGAGGAAAAAGACAGGGCGTTATTTAAAGGATATCATATGCTAGCAGTGTCGCGGAAACATCTAAAAGTAACAATGTTACGTCGCAAATACGTTGCATTTGGAACAGCGTACATCATATAAGATGTAACAGCAATGTCACATATACGACACGTATGTGTGATGTGACGAATGCGACGAACATTAACGTGATGTATCTGCAACCATATGTGCTATATGGGTTATTATCCATGAAATTTAAAAAACAAAAATAAAAATAACGCTTTTGACAAATTTAAAATAGTTAAAAATGTTGGAAAACTTGTATGATATTAACGTTTTCTGAGAATACGAAGAAGCTCGCTTACTCCGACGGACCAAACCAAGGTGCCAAATGTTGAATTTTTCTTTTTTAACTAAAAGCAAATCCCACAGGTAAACAGAACGATGGCAGAGTCGGGGTTCTCAGCCTGGGGGACGACAGGGCTTCGTCCCCCTCTATTCACCGTCAAAATCGAACCCCCTAAAAAGATATAAAAAGAAAAAATAACATTTTCTCCAAGCGTAAAATTAAAATACTATTTAGCTTTTGCTCTCGTGAAGTAATGCAAGGATTCAAGGTCATTGAAACGCAGCTAGATCTAAGATTATACTAGTATTTAGGTGTTATTAATAAATATTAGAATAAAACAATTTAATTAAGCGTATTGAGGAAATTGATTAATGAATTCAGTTACAATTATTTTTTTCCTGTAGCTTTTGTAATATTTAGTAACATGCATGATGCTTTCAGGGAGGCTGTATATATATAAATATGGTTAACTATCTTTTCATATATATATATATATATATATATATATATATATATATATATATATATATATATATATATATATATATCAGGGGCGTAGCCAGGGGGGGCTGAGGGGGCTGCAGCCCCCCCGAAATTATCGACAGTGCAATTTTTTCAGCAGAAAACAAACTACAAATATATATATATATATATATATATATATATATATATATATATATATATATATATATATATATATATATATATATATATATATATATATATATATATATATATATATATAAGATAATATTGAAGCTCTTATTCAGAAAAAATCGAAAGCATAGACAAACAACTGGACACTCAAAATAAGAAAAATGTGAAGAAAAATAAGAAAAACTTGTACCAATAATTAAAACTATAAACTATACGTTTATGTGGCCAGCAAGGTCTTGCATTAAGGGCTCAAGTGACTCTGGACTTTTGAATTATCAACTCCAGCTGAAAATGACGGAAATATTAGAAGCCTTCTTAGGTTTCGAGCAAATGGAGGTGACCAGGTTTTGAAGAACCACTTACTTCTATCGTCCAAAAATTCAATGTATTCGAGTCCGATGATACAGAATGAAATCATACAGTCATTTAGTCAGCTTATACAAAGTAAAATAGTGGAAGAAGTTAATAAAAATAATAATATTTTTCAGTATTAGCTGATGAAATAATGGATATTCCCAAACAAGGACAGTTTTCACTTTGATATGGGTACGCATGATTGGTGGTGACTCCTTTACTTAAGAGAGGGATTTTTATCATTTGTTCGGTTTTATGATATCTCAAGGGAAAGCATTGGCAATGTAATTTTGGAAAGACTCGGCTATCTTGGTTTAAAACTCAAAAATTTAAGGGCCAAGGATATGGTGGAGCCTCTTCCATGAGAGACGAATTCCGAGGAGGCAATCTGCTATTCGGAATGAGTATCCTAAAGCTATACACACATTGTGTAGCACATTGGTTAAATTTATGTCTCTCAGATTCTTCTAAAATTCGGGCAATTCGAAACGTCTTAGGATTCATCTCTGAAATATACACTTTTTTCGATCGAGGTCCGAAGCGCACAAAACTTCTGGAAGATAAAATAAAAGAGTTTCTAGTAACCAAAATAACAAAAGGATCAAAAGATGTACGAGACCAGATGGTGTGAACGGCATGGCGCGTTTTTCCTTTTTAAAGAGACTCTTGAGCCAATACTTGCGTCATTGGAAGAAATAAAAGAATGGCCTGGTGAATTATCACAGAAAGCTACTTCGTTGTTAAATTCAACCAGTAATTTGAATTTTATAATAACATTATACGTTTTAAATAAATTTCTTGGAATAACCTACACCTTGTCAAACAGTTACAGAGTGTTCATTTGGACATTGCCAGTGCAATAAACTTAGTGAAAGACATTATTCAGCTTCTCGAAAAGATAGACAAAAATGCAGACACAAGTTTTAAAACCATATTGACACAAACTAAAAATGTATGCGACAGCTTGGTATTGAATTAACAATTCCAAGAACTACGAAGTTCAAAACATCGTTGTAATGTGCCTACATCAAATCCAGATCATATTTCTGCATGTCAGTTTTATTTAATTGTTGATGATCTAGGATAATTATTGATCGTTTCTCTCACATGAAACCTGTAACATTTCACCAGTATATTTACCAGAAAGTGCAATGTATCTTATAAGCATATTGAAAAAAGCATCCTCTTTTATAAAGACGACCTTCCAGACCCCTCACGAGGATACTAAAAGGAGAGTTGTCTCTGGCAGCGTAAATGGCTGCTAGAAAATGAAAAAAAACAAAAACAAAATAGTGCTTTGGCTAAGTGTGACAAGAGGAGGTTTTTAACATTGCTACTCTCCTGAATATCTTAGCAGTATGTATTGACTGTATCCACCGCAACAGTAAAAAGAACCTTTTCGACATTAAAGCGTCTGAAAACGTATTTACATAATAAAGTGGAGGATCACCTTACATGTTTTGCTTCACTATCAATTCATCGAGATCTCAGCACAGAAGTCAGCAATGAAAATATTTTGAATCACCTCTGTCAAAAAGCAGGAAACTTAAATTGACCTTATAAAACGATGATAATGTTCTTATGAAATATATATATATATATATATATATATATATATATATATATATATATATATATATATATATATATATATATATATATATATATATATATATATATATATATATATATATATATATATATATATATATATATATATATATAGTTGATTGTTGTATATATATATATATATATATATATATATATATAGTTGATAGTTGTCGCTTGTGGTGTGAAGTCGTGTGTACTTGTTCTTCTCGTGTCTTTTTTTTTTTTAAATAAATTCTTCTTTTAAGTTCTTTTAAGTTTTAATTTAAATTTCATTGTTTCGATTTTGGCATTTTTGTTTTAATTATTTTGATTGTTTGCCACGTGATTTTAATGTTTACTTTTTGTGATTGAAACTTTTACCATCCTGGAATCTTAAGCTAAGTTTTAGTTTGATTTTTATATTCTTTTAAACATTATTTAACATATTATAGGATTTTAGTTTTTGTGTTTCTTTTAATTAATATTGGATAACGTAAAGTTTATTTTTAGGTTTTAACTAAATATCCCAAGTTTACCATCACCTTGGGATACTTTTATTTTTTTTCTAACATTAGTTTTAGTTATACTGTTAGTACACGATCGCTTGTGTGTGTGTGTGTGTGTGTGTGTGTGTGTGTGTGTGTGTGTGTGTGTGTGGATTGAGTAAACGTGCAAATTTTTAAACATTATTTAACATATTATAAAATTTTGTTTTTGTGTTTCTTTTAATTGACATTGGAAAACGTAAAGTTTATTTTTAGGTTTTAACTAAATATCCCAAGTTTACCATCACCTTGGGATACTTTTTTTTTTTTCTAACATTGGTTTTAGTTATACTGTTAGTACACGATCGCTTGTGTGTGTGTGTGTGTGTGTGTGGATTGAGTAAACGTGTAAATTTTTAAACTATTAGAGCTTGTGTGCGTTTGTTTGTGCGAGCGGCTGATCGAATGACAGGTCGAAGTAGATGTGGGGGTGGGCGCAGGCGGGGGTTTTCTATTGACTTTGCTAACGTTCGCGGTCTGCGTGCTAATCACGAATCTGTGGAATATCACTTCTCCTCCAACTCTCAGCCTAACATTTTATTATTGTCTGAGACCCAGCTGGCCAGGAATTCTTTTTCAAATAAACTTAATATCTCTAACTATAACTTTTTCTATAATTTCCGTCTAAATGGTGGTGTCTGTGCCTATATAAACATAAACACTCCTGTAACACGTCTCGAGAATCTTGAATCTCCTAATTTCGATGTTCTGTGGCTAAAAATCTTTCTCCCTACTACTATCATTATCTTGTGTTTCTGCTACTGCTCCTAATGGAACAGATTTTCAATTTTTGATTATCTTACTATTTCTCATGAGACTGTTACTTCTTCCCATCAAAATGCCGAGGTCCTCTATTTAGGGATTTCAACGTACACCACACTGAGTTGTTTGGGCTCCTCTCACACTGATGCAGGCGGGAGGCTAAAACATTCAGTATTCTCAACGATCTGGAACAGTTAAGGAACCACACATATTCCAGATCGTCCTAACCAATTCTTAAAAGCTTGACTTATGTTTCACCACTACTCCTTCTCGTTTTAAATACACCATTTCTCCTCTGTGGTAACTCTGACCACAATCTTGTATCTCTTAATTATAATTCTCCAGCAGCTTCACCATGCCCTAAACGTATTTCTGGCACTTTAATTGGCCAATTGGGAGCATTGTGCTACTTCTTTGCTAACTTCTCTAGGAATTAATCCTGCTTTGACTCCGAAGGATGCCTCGGTCACTGCTGAAAAGGTAGGGGCCGTAATCACCGATGGGACTTGAGTTCATTCATCTTCAACAAATCTTTCTCCCCAAAATCCCATGGTTCGATGAAGCTTGATGCTCGCGCCATTAAGGAGAGAGACATTGCGTATCGGGCATGGAAAAACTCTCATTCTCTATTACTCTTACTAATTTTCATTCTGCTCGAGTCGTTGCAGGGATACTATTCGACAGGCTAAGCGCACTTTCACTAAGAAGGTGCGACAACCTGCTTGGTTCTCCTACAGATAAAATTTCTGGCCTGCCAAAAACATCTCAAACAACTTTTGTAAATCTGCCTTTCCTCCCCTTATTCGCTCTGACGGTTCTGTTGCTAACTCTCCTTCTAAAAAGGCCAATCTCTTCGGCTCCTATTTTCATCTAATTCTACCCTGGATGATTCTGGCATCCCTCCTCCTACTCATTCTTCCTCTCAGGTTTCCCATATCTTTACCTGTGATATCACACATGATCGTGTGCATGGGATCCTGAAATCTCTAAGAACGTCAGGAAGGCTAGTGGCGGATGGCATTCCTCCCCATGTTTTGAGGGAGTGCTTCCTGAGCGGCGCCTGTCCTCGTTCAACTCTACTCTCTATGTCTTAATACTAATACTTTTCCTCCAGTGCTGGAAGCGCACATGTCAACCGAGTCCCGAAAAGGTATGCTCTGATCCTTCCCAACTATCGCCTATAGCT
>JABUQX010037989.1:0-22500 GCA_015478945.1 Trachelipus rathkii
AAAAACAAGAGAGAATAGGTTCAAACGCGCAAGAACTGAGGGGAAAAAAAAAAAAAAAAAAATTAACCCCTTGTTTCGGCAGCTTTTAAAACCCGATCCTTCCGCTCGACTTCTTTGAGTTTCTTTGTGTCTCCCCTTCTCCTATTCTTCGACGGCTTCTAAAGTTCTCCCCTGTGAATAAACATAAACATTCTTGGTCTTAAATAAACAACAAATATATCTCTAATGGAAACCTTCATTTAACTATGGTTTGCTAAAGAGATGATCAATAGAAGCTGGGAGTTCTGTTCAGGTTGCAAGGGAATTTTTTTCTCTGCACAGACTACTAACTATGTTTATAATACTAGGGCGCTTATTCGCCCTTGTAGTGGAGTACTGTTCTCGAACATTTTGGGGGGGGGGGCTCCGGCTCCACCCTTCTATTGGGTAGGGGTTGAGTCCTAAAGCTAAGAGACTAATAAACTGTCCCTACTTCAACTCTCTTGACCCTCTACTTCTCTTAATCTCTGCGACGTGACGTGGCGCTATCTCTTTTCTATAGGTCTACTTTACAACCAAACTGTCAGATGTTAGAATGCTTTTTCAGGGAGTTGCAGGAGCTTTCTGTAATTCACCATCACAATGGGGGCGGGAACAAAATCGCAATACAAGTGGAGAGATGATCCTATTTGTTTCTCTTTGCATGAATTTTGTCGTGGAGATAAAAAATAAAAATAAGAAGATAACTGCCCAGACATTGTATTCGCTCATGATTCTTGTCCGTTGCTTTCTTTTTTTCCTAGCTCTTCTTTTCTGTGGAATTTCCTGCCTTAATTACTTTTGTTTTTACACCTTTTTCCATAATACTATATTTAACTCTTCCTCTCTTTAAAGCCCACGTCCTGGCCGCTCCATCCTGAGAGATTTCCATTAATTTCTTAGTTTATTTGCTATTTAATGTTGTTCTTATAGCTTTTATTTGTCTGGGCGGCCCATCCGGGGGTGAAAAGGGCTTTCGGCCCGTGGGGAAATCGCTCTCACACATAGTAAAAATATATATTAAAAATTATTTTTATTTATATTATAATATATATATTTATCCCCAGCAGGTCAAGCCACCTACAATGGGGGTAGTTTTTATATTTTTTATTATATTTTATCCCTCTACTTTTCTATATTTATTTATTAATATAATTTTAAATATATTTATTTTATTAATTATATTATATATATATATAATATTATAGTTATATATTATTATATTTTATATTTAATAAAATTATAATTTTTTATTTTTTATATTATTTTATTTATTGTTCTATATAATAAAAATACTACTACCTAGATTCGTAGAATTCTCAAATTACATAATTATTTCATATAACTCCTCATGATAAATGATTTTGCTCAAATCAATATTTATCTCTCTCATATGCAGTTAATCAAATGTGAAAACATCTTCTCATTGTGTAAATATAAACAAAAGAAGAGAATGCGGATTAGCGGATTGTTTCGCAAATGAGGTCCCACTCATGTCATTGTCCATTTTTTCTACTAATATTATATTTATTTATATTTATTATATTATATTTCTCACCCCTATTATAATAAACAATAATTTTTATTATATTTCCTCTATCACTTATATATTATTATTATTTCCCCCTGATATATATATTCATATATCTATTAATATATAATATAAAATATTTTATATTATTATTTTTCCCCCTATTATTATTTTTTTATTTCCTCATTTTATGGAATAAAAAAAAAAAAAAAAAAATATATATTTATTATTTTTGGGGTGTAGGGTTTTTTTTTATTATTGTTCTTATATATTTATATTTATATAATATATATATATTTATATGTTATTTTTTATTTTTTATTTAAATTAAATTTTTCATCTTTGGTTATATTATCTTCTTATTCGCATTTCACATCTTTTCTCTATTTATTAATTAAAAGAAACTATATATTGAATGTGAGTGGGGACTATATATATATTATCAATAATCTTTTTTCAAACATGTTGTTCCAGGGGGAAATCGTTGTTGCATTTAGTGTTTTTGTTTCTACACTTAATATTTTCTGTCTTTCATTCTGGATGATCTATGATAGAATTTTCTCCTTGTGAGGGGTTGCCTTGATACCTTGTGAATTTTCACTCTCTTTCATAATTTAAAAAATAATAATCAATTTCTCGATATTTCCCTCTCATAATTTAATACGCTCCCAACTTTTTTCCAATTCTCTTTTATGCTTTCGCCAGCTCACTGCTGTGATACAATATTAACATTTTGTGTGTCATATTCTACTAATTTGTCCTTGGAAACCTTAATATTTACAATGTTGCCTATAAGTGTGCGACTGTATGTAAGGGGGGCCTTTTGCTCACTGAAATGAACCATTGACAAGGTTTTCATATTTCCTGATCCTTTTTTGTATCTTGTACCTTTTTTGACTCTTTTTTTGGACCTTGATCTCTTTTTTGAACCTAAATTTTTTGGCAACCCTATTGGGACTTTTATATGGCACTTTTTTGACCTCTTTTTTTTCCTTGACGTCCATCCCTTTGATCTTCCATTGGGTATTTTTGGCCCAGGTATTTTTGGCACCCACAAATATATTTATGAGAGGCGGGTCCCTGATTTTTGGCACGCCTTTCGAGAAGGGTTTTGCGCCGATGGTAGGCGAAGTCTCTCATTCGTACGTTTTATTTACCTTCCCAAAACTAAGATCTCCTATTTTTACAAACCTCCGCCTATATTTTTTTCGGCCATGGGTCATTTTTGACCCACGTATACTTTTCCCCTCGTTCCTGTATTAAAAATGGTTTCTCCTTTTGTATGTCTCTAACTTGTTGTTTCGAATCGCAGCCTCCCGAGTGTGCGAACTCGCATTGCACATACAGACACCTGTTCCGCGTTGTGCGCCTCTCTTTTCTACCCTGATATCTGTAGGGTTTTCGTATCACCGTAAGCCTTTTGTGTCCTACTCTCTTCGCTCCGCCGCTATATTTCTTATATATATACACCAAAAAAAATGATATTTATTATATATATATATTTATTATATATAATATTTCCTACCCACCCCTACCTCCTATTTTATAGATAAAAAAATAATTAACCAAAAATAATAAATAAAGGTCCTAATATTCTCACACACACACCCTACTACCACCATACTTCACACCCTCACTCCACGTTGGTTCTCTATCTCCCACCGAACTTTTCACCATCCCCTCTCCATCCTCGTGCCTAACACTTCCGTTAACACCTCAAGCCTCACCGTCTTTATAAATAGAATTAGAGTTTCTCTCCCAACGGTTATAACATCAAATTTTAGTACACTTCGACCTCCTCACTTACCGGCTCCGCACAACTGCGGATCCTTTTTAACCACACTCCAGCGTTAAGACTTAGTAAGATATATAATATTTTAATTTTCATGGTTTTATAATCTGTCGGCTTCCCAATAATAATTTATAATAATTACTTTATTATATTATATATTTATAATAATTTTATAATATATATAATTATAATTATTATATTAATTTTTTATATTATATTTATTTATATTTATATTATATTATTATTTATGGTATAAAATTTCTCTAGTAGTATAGTATATATATAGTATATAATATGATAAGTACTTATTTATTTTATATTTAATACTATAATATAATAATAATATGAGAGAGAGAGTGATGATGTTGTATTGAGAGTAGATGATGAGATGATTGAGATGAGTGTAGAGTAGATGGGAGTACGGAAGAGACAATGTTCGCCGTCTCCCCGGAAGCGAGAGTTGTCCGAAGAGCATTTACACTTTAGGCGTGTTTGAGACGTAATTGCTGATTCTTTTTTTGTTTTTATTTGAGTCATTTTTAATTGAATTTTTAATTATGTTTAATATTATTTTTGTAATTGTTATTTATTTTTATTTTAGTACGCATTTTTTAATTTTCAGTCTTATTTTCTGTTATAGTCTCTCGTATTGAGAATCGCCAGGTGAAACGAAATCTTTGAATTCGAACCGTAAAAGCACGTGGAAGACCGTGCTATTATATTGTTTATTCTCTTTGACTTCGAAAATTTTATTCAATTTTATTTGAATTATTTTTATTCATTTTATTTAATTATTTTTATACATTTTTAATTATTTTTAAATTTGTTGCGTACGTAGTTATTTTTATCTGTTTGGTATTAGGTGTTTTGTTCCGCGAGCTAACACGTGCCTTTTTACGATCCAAACAATGCGCATCTACAAAGGCGGAGAAGAGTGTTGTAGAGATGTAGATAGATGAGGAGAGATTGAGATGAGTAGTATGAAGAACAGAGGAGGAGAGAGGAGCAAGTTTGAGAGAGAGAGAGAGAGATGTAGAGATGTAGAGAGGCAGTTAGAGAATCTACCTCAGTATATTATATTATATTATTTTTATAATATTATTAATATATATATATATATATATATATTATAATATATCTATTATTTATATAATAATAAATAAATTATTATTTTTTTTATTTTAATTATATATAATTTAATCGTGGATTAATTAGAATCCATTGATAAATATTCAGGACCTATAAGACACTTGCTCTAAAATAGAGCCTCCCCCCCTCTAATAAAAAAATATACACTATGTTCTCATCCTATAGCTCTTAAATCACTAGCAAACCTAACCTGACTACCTATACTATAAACTAACATAAACTATACTCTAATCCTATCTGCGTACACCTACACCTTTAGCCTATTCACCTATTCTCATTCTCTCTCCTTGCATTCCTTAGCCTTCTCTATCTACACAGCCAAATATAGATGTCTCATCCATGAGTAACTGTATGTTCTCTTAGCCTTTGGTAGGTAAATTTCTTGTTGGCTAACTTATGAGGTCATGTAGGTACTCTTGACTCTGTATGGATCTTATCCTAACATTATTTTCATCCGTGGATCACATCCACACCACACATAAAACAGCTCACACACACACATTAACCACACACCCTCTAATACACACATCTCCTTATCACACATCCACTATGCCCTGCTTATACACCCATTCACTAATTGACACTTCTTTACCCCCATAGACCACTCTACATTTACACTTAAAATACACAAGTGGTCACATACACACTTTTTTTCCACACAAAAAAATACACACATTCCAACACACCATATACCACATTCCCACTTACACTTATACATCACTATTCAGCTATGACACTTATCACTCACCATATGACTACTTTACATTATACATTACACTTATAACAACTCTACGTATATTAATCACACGTATCTTATATTAAACAAACTTCTTTTTGTGTATTCCTTGGGTACAATTTATAGCGCCAGTCAATTAATAAGGGATTCAACTATAAAACATTTTTTATATAAAACAATTTTCCAAGAAGGATAATAAAATTCTGTATACTCATTACAGACTATCTTTTATATTTTTATCTATAGTACTTTTAAAAATATATATATTTTAATAAATTTTTATTAAAGAATTAAATCTAAAAGAATTTTACTTACAAAATTGTATTTGCTTATTTTTTTAAAATACTAATATATTAAAAACATATACTAAATTACAGTAACACTTTAAAGCAGTTTTAAATCAGTAACATCATAGAGGTGTTTAATTCTCTTTTTATTTCTTACCCCGGAATGGTAAATATAAGTATGTTTTATTAAAATGTTTTACTCTGTCTTTGATGCTTTTTTAATTCTTAGATTTACTTTTAATGACTTTAACTCATGTTTCTATTCTCTGAATTTAACCTTTATTTACTGTATTTTACTTTTGCTTTAAAACTCACATATTTTTATTAAACATACATACCCTTAATATAGCCGTTACAAATCAGTTTTAAATAACAAATCTTATGGGGTTTCTTACAACTAAGGGAATGCTATGCGTTTGTTTTTTACTTTAAGGCTTTATTCTGCAATTGAGAAATTTTCTTTGCATTGACTGCTTTTTTCTCCTGCTTTTTACGCTCTAATATAAATCAAAGTATATATTAGATAGATTAAAGTATAATATTAGTAAATGTCAATAGAGGTGTGGATCTGGAGCAAAAAGTTTTTTCATATTTGTAAGTAAATAAAATGGAACCAAATTTGGAGTCAGCAGTTTTACATTTACCTATTAACTCATGTTTTTACTGCTTTAACTCATGTTTTACTGCTTTTAAAACTATATATTTTTGAGATTTTTTAACTCTAATAATATTAAAATATTAATTCAATTATTATGTTTCTTCAGTTTGTTTTTATACTTTCTAAAATTTTTATTTTTATTTTTTTATTTTTATCTTTTATTATTATATTATTATTTTTTAAATTATTTATTATTTTAATCTTTTGAATTAAAAAAAAATTTTTTTTATATAAATTTAATTTCTTATATCAATATCCTTTATATATCTCCTATTTAGAAACCCATTCACTTTAATAAATTGACATTTATATTACACATTTGTAAAATAATTAGAATTATTTAAATAATTATTTTATTATTTATTATTTCATTTATTATAGTTATAAACTCAATTCACTTGTACTATTCTTTTTATACACTCAATACATAAAACATTCCACTATGTACTTACTATTATCTGAAACCATTAATATGAACAACTTATACATTTACCTTACTTTTATATACACTCATGCGGTTAACTCATTACCATCATTCACTATATGTACTACTTAACATTTACCTTAAAAATCATTTAAAGACGACTTACACTTTTTACAAAATAACGACACAGGTCACAACTCTCAAAGATTTTAAACTTACCTCTCACAGTTTTAAGAAATATAAAATTAATGATAATATAAAAATATTTTAGTTATGACTTCTAAATAATTTTAAATAAATATCATTTTATTTAATAATATTAAAAAAAATAATAATTCATTTTTTAATTAAAAATAAATTTATTAAAATTTATTTTTAAACTTTAAATAAATTTATAAAAATATTAATTATTTTTTTAAAGAAATTAGGTATTTTAGAGATTATCTTAATAGATGCTGGAATTGTCCAAATGTTCGTGTGCCATTCATTTACTTATCACATATAACACTAAATTTATTTGATATTATACTATGCTTGAAGTAATTTTTTAACACACTGGTACAACAACACATCCACACTAACTATACAACACACAACACTGAACTGCCCAACACACTCTCGCAACACTCACTTTATCACATATATAAAAAAGTATAATTTATTTAAAACATTTTTGTTTTAATTTTATTAATACATCTAAATAATTATAGTTTATTATGTTTATAAAATTTTATACAAATCTATAATAAAATTATTTAGCAAAGATTATTTTTAAGTATTCTTCTATAAAAATTAAATTACAATTTAATCATTAAAAACAAATATTGAAAAAGAATTTATTATTTAAACTGTTAATTTTTCTTTTATGTTTCAAAAATTTTGTTAGGCCTAGGTTGTTAAATGATTTTAAAAGATTTTAATAAATATGATCTTTTACTTATACAAAATTTTGCTGAATTTTTATTATGAATTAAAAAATGATTTATTGTTACAAGTAACAATTATTTTAGTGTACATCAAGATAACCTATCATTAGTTTTCTGCTTCTGTTTTAACCCTAGCACTATTTTTTTTTACCTTGACTACCTCTTATTATGCATATGCACGTTTTGTTCTATGAACTTACTGCTTTACATCATCTTTAGGCGTCATGTATTAAGTATAAAAAACATAATAATATTTAGTTTTCTTTCAAATCGCATAACCGGAAAAACACCTATTTGTATTTAGAACTTTCATATATCAAGTTTCTTTATTTTTTATTTTAAGGACTTTTCTTCAATTTATCATTTTTCTATATTTACACAAGATGGAAAAATATTTAGTCTTGATGTTATGACGAATATTTTAAAGTTTTTTTTTTAAATTATATGGGTTTTCGTTTATTTATTTTATCTATGTACATTTTGACATTTCCATCATCGATGAATATACACACTAAATCGGAAATTCGCACTCCTTACTGATAGAAACTGACCTCTCTCTGTAAATTGTGTTGTTGTAAAGGATATTTATCTATTTTTTTGTTACTCACTTTTTCGGGTAGAATCAACGAATTTTAGCTTTAATCTCCAGGGTTCAAAATATTATTTCAAACTCGACCTTTTTCCTTGTAAAAAATAGATAGGGTGCAATAAAAAACGTACGTTACGCCGCCCCTTTTCCTCAAATTTAGGAATAAGTTCCTTTTTGTCGACGGTCTATTTATAAATTCCTAATACCTTTTTTATGGTTTCTACACAGCGCCTAACTCTTGTTTTTCCAGTAATTATCGATTAAAAGCAACATCTGATTTATTTTATTATTTTTTTATTAGCCCCCCCAATTTTATTTATTTTTTTCTTTAAACTGAAACAAATTGTTAGCTATAAAACATATAATAAGTTAAATTATACCATATAAAATCATGAGATCCATTACTTCATTAATATATTCTTTTTACTTGTTGTTATTGGTTATTATCAACTTCAAGTTTAGTTTTCCCCTAGTTCATAAGCTCAAGCTCACCACCAGGGCTCAGCATGAGCCCCACCCGCAACACGCATGTTCCAACCCTCTGCACCTCTGATTGGTGCGGGCCTTTCGTTATCGCATCTCCCGTTTCTTTTGACACAACAGCGGCCGCCCGCATGTGTGCAATATTTTTTCTCTGCGTCCCGCCCTCTCGCCGCGGTTGCGCTTCCGCATAGGCGCAATTATTCTCCTGGCGTTCCCGCCCGCCTGCAGAAATGCGCTTTTTTGTGCCCTTCGCAGTGCTCGCAATATTTCCCTTTTGCGTTACTTCGCCAGCCGTTTTAGTTTGTTTTTATTTTTACGTTATTCTTTATTGTTTATTTATATTTTATATTATTTTATTTTCTAAACTCTCTTTATTTATATTTACATTTTTAGTTTTAGAAGCAGTTGTATGTATTTTAATTGTGTAAATGTTTTTTACTGTGCTTTCTTTGCTCGTGACTGGACGGAGTAAATCTTATCTCTATAATCGACCTCCCGTTTATGTGATTTAAGTCGAGAAAATTTATTCTTTATCTCTTTTTGGGTTTTACGTATGTAAAAACATGTTTTTCAATATTCTGAACGGCTAGGGGTGTGCCCGTCTTAAAATATAAAGAAATACTGAGCAAATGTACGAGAGCGAATTTTGTTTTAAAGAAAAAAAGATAAAATAAAGGATAAATTCACAATTGTTTTCTTTAAATTCAAATCATAGAAGAAATATAAATTTAATTATATTTCCTTTTTAGCTTCTTTTTCATTACATATATATAATTATTATTTAATATATATATAAGCAAATTATAAATTATTATCAAGTAGAGTGATCCTTACATGGTACAAGGTTGTAATTACTATACATTTTATTACTCCATATCAATTAAAATAATTATATACGGAATATTTTATATATATACTACTTATATTCATACCTGTATAACATATTGTTTCTGTTCCTACTTCGTATATCCTCACC
This sequence comes from Trachelipus rathkii, assembly GCA_015478945.1. Classification (NCBI taxonomy): domain Eukaryota; kingdom Metazoa; phylum Arthropoda; class Malacostraca; order Isopoda; family Trachelipodidae; genus Trachelipus; species Trachelipus rathkii. The sequence continues at coordinate 9,570 of JABUQX010037989.1, forward strand.
ACACTAATTTTCTTTCTTATCATTTCTTAGAAAAGCCTGCAATCATTTTATCATTTGTCTGATTGAAATATTTACGCTCTTCCGTATCCTCAGTAACTCTTTTAAACCTTCAAGATTATAAATGGAAGTTGGTTGGCATTGTTCTTTCGCCTTTTGAGAATTCATTAACCAAAAAAGTATCACATAGTGCTTTACATTCGGCGTTACGGTGCATATCTATACTTTCCTGTCATTTGTTTTTCTAAATTGTAGATTAATATTGAATTTCTCTGTACGTCTTACAAACATAGAAAATACTTTTTAAAGCAGAACGCGAGTTCGTTATTGATAACCCGTAAGGAAATCAATTACGGATCAGCGGCTTTTTCTTCAACATGCCGCCACTAGCCCCTACCTCTCCTTCGCGTATCGGTTTAACCTACATGTAATGAATTACGGTTACGGAATTAGATAACACATATGTCCTTCTTCATTCTGTCCATTAACATTCGCTTACGTACCTCTAACATTATATTTTCAGGCTGCGTTACGGCCTGAAATTGTGAATCCAACAATGATGTAAGGTTCAAATTTACTGCTGCTTCTCATCATTATTTCTCTCTCCATAATCTAACTCCAACCTTTGATATATGTCTTTGATGTTTATAAATGCTAAGCAGTAAGTTGCTTATCCGCTGGTTTCTTTCGACAGGCTAATAAACTGTTTCGGTCGCAGTTTAAAGCTGAGCTTGGTTAAAGTATTCTGTAACCACTCTTCAGTGTGATTACATATACATAGTAATTCATCTGGACTCATGAAAATACGCTGGGTATTATAACAGGGTGATTTGGTAGCAAGCTTGATAAATACTCTACTAAACTACTCGGCATGCGTTTTCTTCTTTTATACCTCTCACAGGAAATGAAACCAAAACACTAACTTACTTCTGGACTTTTTTTTGATTTCCGCCTGGATTAATTATTCTACATTTTCAAAAGTAAATAAGGTTTTGTACCTTAAAATAATTTTTTATATTCATAAAACCTGTATTTTGATTTCAAGAATCAGGTGCTTAGTTCTTGTAGTTCTTTTGTACGGAAAATTTAACTGTGGACGTTCAAGCCATAGACATACTTAACAGGAAAACTGTCAATTCTTTCTTTAAAAGAGATTGAGAAATTAGATAAAGGAATACATATCAAAAACAAAAATCTGCCACTCCTCTTCAATAGTTATATATCATCCAAGGGGGGGTTTTCACTAGGCTAAGGTTCAGTTTGTAATTATTTTTGAATAATTAACATGTTTTTTTACATACGTAAAAATTTCCAAAAGCGATAAAATTAATATATGTTCTCGGGGGCCGACCCCGGGAGTACTTCACATACTGAGGTTTTCATATATGAGATATTTAGTGATACTTTTTCCGTCCACTCAACATAGTAAGGTAATAATTGCTTCTTACCTGCTTATAAGTGATCTTTTACCTGATCCATGCCATAGTTTTCAGTTGAAATAATATTTTATAATATATATATATTTAAATGGCATTGATAAAGTATACATATTTAACACTAAAGGCTGGCGAGTACTGCGGGATATATAATTGCGGCCTGCGGGCGCATCTGGGTCGGGCGTGGACTGCGAAATATTGCGCCTGCGGGCGTCCGCGTTTGACGCGGCGGGCGGGGACGCGGTAATTATTGGCCTGCGGCGCATCGCACGCTGGGCGGACGGGATCTGTCGACGTGTGCCGTCACCTATTCGGGTTGGCGGGGTTGTGCCCTCGCCTTCTCGCGGTGCGCCGCGCTCCAGCTGAGCCCCTGGTGGTTAGCTTTGAAACATGGGGAAAACTACTTTCCGCCAATCACATATTTCTTGAAGTAAGGAAAAACATCTTCCTTTCTTACATGCTTAAAGGATCTTACCTACCCAGAAAATATGTCATTTTGTTTTTCAGTTTGAAATATGTTATTTTATATAAATAATAATTAACAAGATTCTTGTCTATATTACTTGGACATTGAGCCGTGTTGACCGGGTGGTACTTAGGATTGAAAGAAATTAATATGATCCTGTAAAAACAAAAAGGACTTAAATATCCACAGATAAGAAGCCTAAAACGTAGATAATATAATATAAGATTTTTTATATAAAAAAACCCCCTGGCCCGGGTTTTCCCCCCAATTACAGCCAAACCAACATATTTTTGGTAAGCGAGGAAAACAGGTGTGCAGTTTTTTTGAAATATATTTTGATTCTGTGATTTAGTCTCACTTCTTATCTTTCGTGGTTAGAGGGGGTTTTTTATTCAAAGGAATTTTATCCTAGCAACACTTTTACAGAGAGGAGGTCAGTTTTTCGTATCTGTAAGGAGTGTGCGGGTTGTTTGGTTTTCTCGTTTGAATGGATTTGGTCAATGTACCACTCATGATAATACCATCAAAGAAAACGGCGCTTATTATTTTAAAAATTTGAACGCTGTTGGAGTAATACTTTTCTAGTCTTAACCATCGAGTGAATAATCACCTACTCGGGGCGTGGGAAACAACAAAAACTTTAAAAGTTTTTTTAACATCAAGATCAAATAGGGGTATTTTAATTGAACATAATTTTTTCTTCTTTAAATAAGACTCTCCTCAGAACTCGTCAATTATATAAAATTCGTTAGAAGTATGAAATATAAAGAAGAAGAAGAAAACTTATTAGGGTGTTGGTTGGTATACGTTTAAAAACCTAGAATGATTTTAAAAAAAGATGATGTAAAGCAGTAAGAATCATAGATCAAGTTTTTTAATCGTGGCATAAAAGCTTGAGTGTATCCCCCAGAGGGTGCTAGGGTACTGACCAAATTTACTCTATGATTTTTACTGATTTTATTGCTTTAAATGGTTACTTTTCCTTTATGTTTTTATATTAAAATTTCATAAAATTTTTTAGTAAATGAGGGAGTGCTTTGGGGTTAAAAAAGAGGCGAAGCACAGGTAATTATTAAAATTTTTATAAACAAATTATAATGTAATTAATATAAATAAATAAAATAATACGTAACAATTTTTAAAATTAGTTCTGAATTTAAATACGATTTTCGCACAAAGATTTTTAAATAGATAACTTGAAAATTAAAAATTTAAGTCTAAGTAAATTACATAAAGGATGAGATAAAAAAAAACATCGAAACGTAGTAAGTGTTTAAAAATTAAAACTATTAAAAAACAAATGAATTTTTAATATAATTATTACGTTATTTAGGCCTCTCGTCACTTTAGTGTATTGTTTGTGCGTGTGTGTGTTGTGTTGTGTGTGTGTGTGTTTAAGTATAAGTGTGTGTGTTTGAGTGTAGGTAAATCTGCGTGTGTAAAGTTTAAATCTGGTGTGTTTAGATGTGTATATGTTAAATAAATCTTGTTGCTGCTCGCACCCTGTGGTGTTTGAGTGTTATTAATTTGTTAAGTGGGTTCTTTATGGGGGGGTGAAGAAATGTAGGAGGTCGGGAGGGGGGGTTGAGGGTGTGTGGTGGCCGCGGATGTGTATAAAGTGGTGAGTATTGTATTTAGTGTCTTATTGGGTATAATGTATAGTGACATTGTCGCAATCTCGCTCCGTGCTGTCACCCTACACCCCAGTGTCCATACCGTGAACCTCGTGGCTATGATGTGTTCTATAGTGTAATTGTTTGTTGTAATCTAAAATAAATGAAGGAGAACAAATTTATTTCCCGGCATCGAACCGTACAATACCACACTCAAATAGAATATTTATTTGGTTTATAATTTTTACCTAATATATTACTAATTAATATATTTTAATTATATAAAAATAATAATAAGAATGAATAAAAAATAATGAAAATAAATAAAAGTATTAAAACTATTAACATATAATATTTTAAATAAAAAGATGTTAATCAAATTTATTCCATGAGTGCTTTTATACATTTTGTAATTATTTACTATTTTTAAATAAAAAAGAAGGTTTTTTGGTGTCGCTATTTAAGCATGTTTAATAATCTATGATTTAATTGGAGCGTTTAAAAGGGGAAAAAGAATAAGAATGATTTATTAAGTCTGTGACAGTACAAAAACTATAAACACCCAACAATAAGCATACTAAATAAAATAAAAAACACCGTCCATGAAAGAGTGGTGGGGGTAGGAGCGGATCCTTCTATTCGCACCCCTTTCAATTTTGTGATTTTTTTTTAACTGCTTTTTATTAGTATGAATGTATATTGAGTTTATTAATGTCGGTTCTCAAACGCCCCACACTTTGATTATTAACCCACGCTTAAAGCAGTAAAGCGAAAGTTAAAAGCAGTAAAAGCAGATAAGTTTAAAGGAGTAAGCTTAGTTTAAAAACAAATGCCGTGTTGCCTAATCTTATGGTGCTAGGTAACACCTCCCTCTATTGAACTATTACTGATTTACCCGTTAAACAAAGTAATAATGTTAATAAAATTAGTGAGTCTAAAAAGACAAGATAAAAACAATTACATAAAGAACTTAAAAGACAAGCTAAAACAAAACACAAATTGTTATGTTATTTAAGCTTAAGTTAATACTATTGAGTTTTATATTAATTAAAACAGTTAAAAACAGTTATAAACAATTAAGCTATATCTATTTCTCCCCCTAGGTTGTTAGGTTTCACCTTTTCTATTGATTTTACTGACTCTCTCACTGCTGCCTTCACGGGGTTCTGCTCAAAGAAGGGGGGTGGGGTGGGGAGGGTTGGGAGGGTGATTTAAATTTTATTATTGAAATGGGGGGAAAAAAATAAGAAAAAGGGGAAAAAAATACCAGAAAAGAAAAATAAAAAATATAAGTAATAAGTAAATTAAATTCCTTTCATGCTCAATTTTTAAACTAGGGTACCGCTCATGCGTGGTAAAACTAAGTAAAATATAAAAGATGTCTGTAATGGTACAGTTTTAGGTTGCGAAATATGTATTGTGTCAATCAACACACAATGCCTCTCTAAACGTTGCCCCCTACAACACCACGGCATCGCGCTTCACACAATCTCGACCCACCCTCGCGCACACTCACCCACAGGGTTGGTAACTGTGTGTTTATGGGGAGCGCGTGTGTATAGGAAAAAACAACAAGATTTGTAGAGGGGTGAAAAAGTGTAAACCAAAAAGCTGGCTCTATGGTTATGTTGTAAGTGTCTATCTAGTGTGTGTGTATAATACGCTCGAAATAAAAACCACGTTTCTGGGTGTGTGTTATGTGTGGTGTGTCGTGTGTTGTGGTGTGTGCCTGCTCGCTAGTAGAATAGAATGAAATAGAGCCGTGAGATCGCGCTTAATGATGACCAACAGCATATAGTAAGTATAAGCTGTTATAAAATTATTGTTATATTGGGTCGTGGGGGTGGGTAACCACTGCAAGTGTCATCAGTGCAATGCTCGTGCTATAGAGGGGGCACCTCACGTGCACCCACCCTGCGTCGTGTCATCCCACCACGTGATATGTGTGTATAAGTGTGTGTGTAATCTCTTAAATATGAAATTTGTGTTTGTTGTTGTATGATTAATATTCAAGAGAAAGGAATGAGAAACGAAGGTCTCCAAATGAATTCAAGAGCCCTAATCACGTACACTGTAAACGCACACCAAATACCACATAACTCTATAAGGCTAGTGAAATCAGAATAATAACACTGGTTTTTTGTGCTTCAAGGCGGGGTGTGGAAGGTGTTTTATGGTCCATTTCAAAAAGATTTAGGTTATTCTGCTATTATAAGAAAAAATAGACCCTCAACAAATGTCAGGTTCGCAGTAGTTTTGGAACGTTTTAACATAAAATGTAAAACGGAATAAAAAAAAAAAAATAATAGAAAGATGGTTAGGAAAAAATTGGGGGGGGGGGGGTCAGAGTTAGGATGCAGGGTTTAAATGTAGACTAGGTGTATGGCTGGGTATTTATTTTTTGGGGGGGGGGGGGGGGGGGGGGGTTTTTGGGGTTTTTTGGGGGGGAAAAGGAAAAAAAATAAAAAAACGAGAAGTATAAACAGAGCACAAGGCCTCCACAAAACCGGCCCACCTTTGCAATATTTGTTTACGGTTTACACAATAATAAATAAAAATAAAAGTATAATAACCCTTTTTTTTTTATTCTATATTATTTTATTATTTTTTAATAATACTCAGGTAGTATAGCCCTCACCCAATTATAGATATAGGTATATCACTACCAAATAAATAATAATATAAAAATATACCAATAACTACAAAAGCATGGTATAGTTTTTAAATTCTTTCTCATCCTTTTTTCTTATTTCTCTTCTTTTTTCTCTCTTTTTTTTTCTTCTTCTTTTCCTTCTTTCTTTTTTTCTTTTCTCTCTTTTTTTTTTCTTTTTCTTCTTTTTTTTCATATAATTCTTCGCTCTCCGCCTAATTTTATTTGTAATCAATTCTTGTTGGGTGAAAACTTTTTAAAAATTGGGGGGGGGGGGGGGCGGGGGGTAAATACCAGTTTGGGGTTTGCTTTTTCCCCCCCCTCCCTCTCTCTCCCCTCATAAAAAATACATTTTTAGGTCTCTCTCTTCTGCTTTTGTAGATGCGCATTTTTGGGGGTTGCTGGGAGTTCTTTTTTAAAATAGAAACAACAAAGTCGGTTTAGCAACAAGCAAATAACGCTGGATACAAAACCTATTATTAACCCAGGGAAAAAAAAATAAAAAATACAACATACACAATTAACGCAAAATAATTTAAAAAATAATAAAAATAATATAAAGAAGAATTAGAAAAATGCATAAGATAGACCTAAAATCACCATTCAACACTCACACATAGCAAAATAAAAAAAATTTTCGAAGAAAAACAAAAGAAAAAAATATAACAATTTTATACCTTTGATAGAGCACGGGTCTGTCCCACGTGCGTTTTTAAAAACGGGGGGTTCGAATTCAAGGAGGGATGGTGTCGTTTGCAGAACAGGCGGACAAATCCCAAAATTGTAGATAGGTAAGCGTAAGATTTATTCTTAAACTTTAAGTTTATTAAAATACGTTAAAAATAGAAAGAAATTTAAGATAAAAAATTAATATTTTTAAGATATTAAATTTTAAAAAATTATAAACTATTATTTAAATAAATAAATTAAATTTTTTTAATAGTTTATTTTTTTTAATTATGTAAAAAAAAAATCACATTAAGATATATTTATAAGCTTTTAAGAAATATTATATTATTTTAAATAATTTGATTAATTAATTATATACTTAAAATTATCATAATTATTAATTATTTTTTTAAAGGGGGATTTTTTTTGTTAATAGGAAATGCAAATATAAAGGGGAGCTGGGGGGAAAAAAAAAGGGGGGTTTTTTCTAAATGGGGAGGGGGAAAAAAAGGTTATTTATAAGAAAAAAAAAAATTCACTAAATATCCATAGAAAAAATTTTTATATTATTTTTATATTTTTTTTTTTTTACCTCCCAACAAAGTTTTTTTTTTTTAAATATATTTTTTTTTTTTAAAAATTAATATTATTTTTAGAATTATTTCACCGATCAATTTTAACCGGTAAAAAAGAGGTCAGTAATTAAAAATAATTGTAAATTAAATAAATGATCAAGGGGGAATAAAAAAAAAAAAAATTTCAGTGTTCTCTAAACACGTTTTTTGTTTCTAAGTGTAATATGCTTGGTGTTTTTCGAATATGTTCGAAAACAAACATCAAGAACATTGTTCTCTCCGTCTCTTCTCTCTTTCTTCTCTCTTCTCTTCTTCTTCTTTTTCAACTCACTTACTCTTTTGCAGTGCTCCCTCCTCCCCTCCTCCTCCCTCCCTCGAATTCTCTCCTCCCTCCGTCTCTCCCCTCCCCTCTTTTTGAATTCTCTTTAAAAGTTTTCTCTCTCTCTCCTCTCATCTCCTCCTACTCATATCTTAAATAGAATATACTATTTAGATCCTATATTATATATATATCCTTTTTAATGAGATATTATATATTATATTTATATTGTCACCTAATATTAATAATAGTTTAATAATATATAAAATATTTAATATATTAAAAAATAAATTAATTTTAAAATTTATTTTTTAATAATAAATAAATTAATTATTAGACAATTAAATATTCAATTTTATTAATATTATAAAAAATTATATAATTATTATTTTTATAATATTTGGTATTTTAAATTTTATTAAATTTAAATTATTTTTATATAATTAAAATTATTTTAATAATAATTATTTTTAATTTTTTTAGGGTCAAAAAGAAAATAAAATTTACCGCGTTGGAACTTGTCTTTTATATTTTAATTTTATACTTGGAATAATTAAATTTATATTTTATTCTATAAAAGTAACTAAATTAAAATATTTAAAATTACTCGTTAGTCTGAACGCTGGAGGTGTGCGTTAAATAAAGGTTAAAAAATCCTGCAGATAAATTTGACCTAAATTCAGGTAATAGTTTAAAAAGAGTAATTGTAGAAAGGTTATCGAAGTTCTATTTTTTTGTATTTATAAAATGTAACCTGTTTGGCTGTATTAAGACTCGAAGCTGTGAAGACGATAAGGCTTTGAGGTGGTAAGGAAAGTTTAAAGCATTCAAGATTGGGAAAGGGATATGGTCTGAAAGATTTTCGTGGAGTAGCGGGGGAAAAAAAAGACCAAACCAAAAAAGTTTGCGTACGAAAGGAGTAGTTGTTTGATATGGGTGGGTGGTGGGTGTGTGGTTTTTTTTTTTTTTTTGGTTTGCTGTTTTGTGTTTTGTTTTATGTGTATGTAGCCCCGCTGGGTGTGTGTGGGTTAGTAGGATAGGTATAGGCTACCCTCATATATTATTATTATTATGTTATTTATTATTTTAATATATTTATATATTTATATATATTTATATTATTATTATATATATATTATATGATTATTTATTATAATAGTATAATTTTATAGGTATTTTACATTATTTATTTTTTTTTTATAATATTTTTGCGTTTTGTAGGAACGAAATGGGTCTGGTTTTTGGCCGTCCGCGGCACTCAAAGGCTTGTCTGGATGCGAAAAAAAAATCCCTACACCGCGTTTCTATGTGCAGTTCGAGGAATGAGGGCTTTTTATACTGTCTTGTGCTTGGTCGTTGTTGCTTGTCTGTCTTGGGTAAAGGGGTGAATTACAAGCAAAAAAAGGTTTTTATTCTTTTGTTTTCTGTCTGGTTTTTTGTGGGGGGGGAAGAAACCTAAAAGGGGGAAAGAAAAAAAAAAAAAAAAAAAATTTTTCGAAACAAACAAAGGGTCTTCCACAGTCACAATCACACCCAAAGGGCTAAGCCCCACATACTATGAAGGCGAGAAAACAAAAAAAACTAAAAAGAAAATATAAAAAATTTTAATATTTTATCTATTAACAGGTGTCACGATGGTAAAATATTTTCATTTTTTATTAATAAAAAATAAAATAGAATGTAGGAATAATCAAATTTTTTTAATGATCATTAGGCTCTGAATAAATTTAAGAGTAAACGGAGGTAAGTAAAATAGGGGTTGAACAGTTATATTTAACGTACGATTGAAGAAGTGAACTAATAAATATCGCTCTTTTCTCCAAATAAACTGGCGCATTACACTTCTTTACGATAAAAGTGTATTAAAGTTTAAGTATATGCCTAAAAAATTTAACAGGGTTTGTTACAGTAAAAAAATAAATTAATGGTGAAATAAGTTTTGCCATATAATATTAATGATGAATTATAAAAATAAGAAACTAAAAAGGGATCAAGGATCAAAGAGGGTAGTCCAGTTATTAATAAAAAAAAATAAAGGTCAAGATCAACAATTTAGTCAAGGGAAGGTAAAAATTTGGGTTCAAATTAGTGTTAAAATGTGTTGCAACAGGTGGTCAAGCGGTCACCCCCTCACCACCACCCCACAAGCGTCCTCAACGCGTCAGCCCGTGGGGGGGGGGGGGGCGAGCGAATTAGGTCATGTTTTGTAGTGTTTTTTGGGGGGTCGTCAAGGGCATGGTGTTGCGTGGCAGGGAGGGGAGTTTTTTGTTTTTATAGGTGGACACTCTCTCTTCTATGGGGTTTGGGGGGGGGACTACTAGGCCCGGCCCCGCACTTCAAAGATAAGGGTGGTTCGTTTTAGGTTGCGAGAATCTTGGTTCTTCCTCTGCAGTTACGTCTCTTGTATAAAGAATCTAATAATCAACCCAAGCACCCCAGATTTGTTCTTCTTCTTTTTAAAAATAATGAAAAAAAAAAAGTATACTAGAAATCTAGTTTTTCCACCAACAAAACCAACAAATCTATTTATTTCCCTTAACCTATTTCTTTTAAAAATGATTTTATTCTATTATTAGGCTGAAAGAATAATATTTTAAACTATCTCTACTTTGTTTTTCTCTTGACTTTTTATCTTTGCAACTGGGCCTTGGTTCTCTATCTCATTTTCATAGATATTACCCCTGAGGTGCTCTGGAGGTGGCTCAAGGGAATTGACTTCTTTCGTGTCACTCCCAAATAAAGTGCTTCAGAGGAAATTCAATAATTATTTTTATTTCCCGTTGTGTGTACTGTGATACCGATCAAATATCTGTATAAAAATGTTCACTGTTTAATCATTTTGTGCGTTTTAATTCTTCCGAGACAACCTCCTTCTGTAAAGGATATAACCTCTCTGCAAATAAATAAAACTCTCTAAGGGGAAAAAAAAATTTCTTTTTAATATGTTTTACCTAATCAAAGCATATTAAACTATTTTTCCTCTCTTAGTAAAAAATTTCTTTTTTCATGCATCAACCAACCTTTTTGTTCGCCTTTTCTTTCTTTAGTTATTTATAGGTAAGAACATGAGAGGATTTTTTTTCTAAATTTCTTTTTCTTTTTTATTTCCTTTCATATCATTAAAGCTCCTCATTGAATAGGGCCATGCTCATGAATGAGTAAAGGCAAAAGTTTAAAATAGAATTATAAAATTAATAATAATAATATATATATAATTTAAAAAGGCGTTTTTATATTAAAATTTTTTAATAATATAATATAATAATGAAATAATACGGTACAATGTTAATAATTACATTTTAAAGCAAATTATCTTGTAAAAGATGAATGAATTTTAATTTTTACAATTTATATTAATAAAAAATATAATTTTAAAAGTAAGTTCAAAAATAAAAGAGTAATAATAGCATGTGTGAATGTATGAGTAAGTTAAAAAAGAAAAATAGAAATATAAAGTTAATTTCAAATACTAGTATTAGAACTTATAGTTGTTGGCTAAACTAGTTTTTGTACAGTTAAAATTGAACAAATATTTTTAAACTTCAACCATAGTTTATAACTAGTTTAATTTAAAAAAGAGAATATATAAGAAATTTATAGAAATTTTTTTTTTTTTTTGTTTTGTTTTGTACAAACAAACCATCTTAATATATTCATTTTTTTTCAAACAAAAATATTCAATTGTATATGGAAGGGGTTATGAAGTAAAATGCTCTAGATAAAATATATTTTATATTATAAAATTTTAATTAGAAATTTTTTTTTATTAAATTATATTATATTTTTATAAATTTTATATATTTTTATATTTATTATTATTACTATTCAATTATTATTTAAAATATATTTATATACATCAAAATATTCTTATTATTATATATAAATTATTTAATATATATATATATATATTCTATATTATTAATATAATATAATTTAAATATTATAATTTTACTATTTACTAAATAACAGGTGTAGATTCAAAAATCATTATCTGCGACAAACCTGCAGGGCTGATAGAGCAAACGATAAGGAACGATTTATTTGTTAATGTGAGACCGTAGTGGTAGGAAACTAAGACGATTAAAAGGTCGTTTCAGAGAGGGGTAGCGTGACGTTATTTTTGAGGTACATTTTTTGTTTACAAAAAATTCAGTTCATTTTGGTTGTGTTGGTCTGCGTCGCATTTAGGTTTTATTTCCTGATTTAATTTTTAGTTGTTATCTTTTTATCTTGTTCGAGTCAATTTTAATGTTTTTTGTTGCGTGCGTACTTTTTTGTTTGTTTACGCTAACGTTTCCTTCCGGTCCAAACCCCCACGTGACACACTTTTCCACCTTTACCTTGCCAATTCATCGTTGATTCAGTACAATGTGTAGGTATCGTTTACGAATGGAGCACTACGCTCTTCCTGAGTTAACCGACATGATAATGTGTTAACGGTGCGGCGAACGGAAGATGGACGAAGAGCGCACCTCATGTACGGAACTGTTTCCACACAATCACCCCCACGACACAATGTTTGCTCGCCTTCATCACCGCCTTCGAGATAAATGGGAGCACTTCGTCCCGGTGCAATTGGGGGCCACCCAGACACAAGGCTCCGTAATACGAGGTTCTTCCTTGTCGTTTGAAGAAGAGTGTTTTGCTTTGAGAGAGTCGTCCGCCCGGCAACGACCGGGCCGTCGACAGGCAGGAGCGCTGGGGGGGGAATAAAAAAATCCCGATTTTATAATAAAAAGCCATTGCCCATTTGTCATGGGTTTTCAATATTTTGTCGTTCCCCGGGTGTGGTGGGGGTGGTATGAAACACAGAGCTTAAAATAAGCTTATACCATTAGTAAATACATGCCTTATGGGGGAGGCAGGAGAAGTAGGGGGGGAGGATGTACCGATATCGGAGAAACACAAAACACAGCACTTACGCAATAACAACAGAGTGAACGAATTTGCACCAAGGTGTATTATAAAGACAATTAACGAGTAGTCTCCCGGAATAATTTTTAATAAAACCTGATTTTCCTTCCCTGTACACATGTCTTGTTTACTGTAGAGTCTGCGTCTCTTCCACACGTGATCGGCTACTTGCCAACACGCTCATGAATACTTCGCCTACAATATGGGATCGCCCACGCCAATCAGCACGACAATGTCATTTTCAGAGTTTCACCAGTGCGTACAACTTTACGTTAACATCTGGGGTGGATAT
>JABUQX010037989.1:35000-40000 GCA_015478945.1 Trachelipus rathkii
CAATCCCCAGCCTAAGGCAAATCTCTCAGGTGAGCGCAGACGTGGGCTTTAAAGAGAGGAAGATTAAATATAGTTGGAAAAACAGAAGAAGGCAAGGAGTTCCACAGAACAGAAGTAGCTGGAAAGAAAGAGGCACCACAACGAACAAGTCTGGGGTTCTCAATACTCACGCAAAATTCATGCGAGAGCATGGCACCTCTTGTATTGCGAGGGCGACGCAATGGAGGTGGAATGCGAGCTGCCAACTCCCCAGAGCATCTACCGCTGTAGTACCTATAGAAAAGAGATAGTGCGCCAACGTCACGTCGCAGAGATAGAGGGTCAAGAGAGTTTGAAAGTAAGGGACAGTTTATTAGTCTCTTAGCTTTAGACTCAACCCTATCCAATAGAAGGGTGGAGCCGGAGCCCCCAAATGTGAGAACAGTACTCCATACAAAGGCGAATAAGGCCCTTATATAACTGGAGCAGCTGTGCAGAGGAAAAAATTTCCGCAACCTGAACAGAACTCCCAGTTTCTTTGAGGCCACCTTAGCAACCTTGAAATATGAAGTTTCAAGACAATTTGTTGTTTATGTTAAGACCAAGAATGTTTATGTTATTCACAGGAGAGACGTTAGAGCCGTCGAAGGAAATAGGAAAGTTGGGAGGTGTCTTTGAGAGGGATGTAGAAGTTGAGTTTTTAAAGAGTTGAATTTTACAAGGTTGCGGTGACCCCACCAGGAAATCCCATCCAGATCGACAAGGATAGAATCGGAAAGCTGAAGACGAGAGGCAACTCTAGAAGCAAAAGAGGGAGCAGATTTGAAGTGAGTAGAAGAGTGGAGGGTTGAGTCATCGGCATAAGAGTGAACAGAGTTGGAAGTACAGCTGAGGAGATCGTTGATGAAAAGTAGGAATAAAGTTGGAGATAGAACGGAACCTTGCGGAACACCACAATTAACAGGAAAGGAGGAAGAGGTCGCTCCATCAACGAGTGCTGATATAGAGCGATCGGAGAGAAAACTAGACAAGAGTAAGCAAAGAGAAGGAGGAAACCCAAAGGAAGGGAGCTTAGAGAGCAGTGACGCGTGCCAAACCCGGTCAAAAGCTTTGGATATGTCAAGCGCCACCACGCAAGACTCCCCATGGTCCCTAAGGGCAGAAGACCATAAATCAGTTAGATAGGAAAGTATGTCACCAGTTGACCTCGAGCGACGAAAGCCATACTGATGATCTGAAAGAAGGGAATGAGACTCCAGATGATCCAGGAAATGAGAGTTAAGAAGAGTTTCAAAGATTTTAGATAGAATACAAGTGAGAGCTATAGGGCGATAGTTAGAAGGATCAGAGCGGCTACCTTTTTTCGGGATCGGTTGGACATGTGCGCGCTTCCAGCACTGAGGAAAAGTATTAGTATTAAGACATAGAGAGTAGAGTTGAACGAGGACAGGCGCCAGCTCAGAAGCACACTCCCTCAAAACACGGGGAGGAATGCCATCCGGGCCACTAGCCTTCCTGACGTTCATAGATCTCAGGATCCCATGCACACGATCATGTGTAATCACAGGTAAAGACATGGGAAACCTGAGAGGAGAAGGAGTAGGAGGAGGGATGCCAGAATCATCCAGGGTAGAATTAGATGAAAAAAAGGAGGCCGAAGAGATTGGCCTTTTCAGAAGGAGAGTTAGCAACAGAACCGTCAGAGCGAATAAGGGGAGGAAAGGCAGATTTACAAAAGTTGTTAGAGATGTTTTTGGCAAGGGGCCAGAAATTTTTATCTGTAGGAGAACCAAGCAGGTTGTCGCACCTTCTTTTAGTGAAAGTGCGCTTAGCCTGTCGAATAGTATCCCTGCAACGATTCCGAGCAGAATGAAAATTAGTAAGAGTAATAGGAGAATGAGAGTTTTTCCATGCCCGATACGCAATGTCTCTCTCCTTAATGGCGCGAGAACAAGCTCCATCGAACCATGGATTTTGGGGAGAAAAAGATTTAGTTGAAGATGGAATGAACCTGCTCATCCCATCGGTGATTACGGCCCCCACCTTTTCAGCGGTGACCGAGGCATCCCCGGAGTCAAAGCAGGATTCATTCCAAGAGTAGTTAGCCAAAAAACAACGCAATTCCCCAATTAGCCCGATTAAAGTGCCAGAAATTACGTTTGGGGCATGGTGGAGCTGCTGGAGAGAAAGTGTTATAATTAAGAGCTACAAGATTGTGGTCAGAGTTACCAATAGGAGGAGAAATGGTGTATTTAAAACGAGAAGGAGTAGTGGTGAAACATAAGTCAAGCGTATTCAAGAATTGGTTAGGACGATCTGGAATATGTGTAGGTTCCTTAATTAACTGTTCCAGATCGTTGAGAATACTGAATGTTTTGGCCTCCTCCCCTCCTGCATCAGTATGAGAGGAGCCCAACCACTCAGTGTGATGTACGTTGAAATCCCCTAAATAGAGGATCTCAGCATTTGGATGGGAAGAAGTAACAGTCTCATGAGAAGTAGTAAGATAGTCAAAAAAAATTTGAAAATCTGTTCCATTAGGGGAGCAGTAGCAGAAACACAAGATAATGATAGTAGTAGGGAGAAAGATTTTTAGCCACAGAACATCGAAATTAGGAGATTCAAGATTCTCGAGACGTGTTACAGGAGTGTTTATGTTTATATAGGCACAGACACCACCATTTAGACGGAAATTATAGAAAAGGTTATAGTTAGAGATATTAAGTTTATTTGAAAAAGAATCCCTGGCCAGCTGGGTCTCAGACAATAATAAAATGTTAGGTTGAGAGTTAGAGAGGTGATATTCCACAGATTCGTGATTAGCACGCAGGCCGCGAACGTTAGCAAAGTCAATAGAAAACCCCCGCCTGCGCCCACCCCCACATCTACTTCGACCTGTCATTCGATCAGCCGCTCGCACAAACAAACGCACACAAGCTCTAATAGTTTAAAAATTTACACGTTTACTCAATCCACACACACACACACACACACACACACACATGCAATGACAGAAAACTAAAACTAATGTTAGAAAAAAAAATAAAAGTATCCCAAGGTGATGGTAAACTTGGGATATTTAGTTAAAACCTAAAAATAAACTTTACGTTTTCCAATGTCAATTAAAAGAAACACAAAAACAAAAATTTTATAATATGTTAAATAATGTTTAAAAATTTGCACGTTTACTCAATCCACACACACACACACACACACACACACACACACACACACACACACACAAGCGATCGTGTACTAACAGTATAACTAAAACTAATGTTAGAAAAAAAAAAAAAAAAGTATCCCAAGGTGATGGTAAACTTGGGATATTTAGTTAAAACCTAAAAATAAACTTTACGTTATCCAATATTAATTAAAAGAAACACAAAAACTAAAATCCTATAATATGTTAAATAATGTTTAAAAGAATATAAAAATCAAACTAAAACTTAGCTTAAGATTCCAGGATGGTAAAAGTTTCAATCACAAAAAGTAAACATTAAAATCACGTGGCAAACAATCAAAATAATTAAAACAAAAATGCCAAAATCGAAACAATGAAATTTAAATTAAAACTTAAAAGAACTTTTAAAAACTTAAAAAAGTTAAATTAATTTATTTAAAAAAAAAAAAAGACGAGAAGAACAAGTACACACGACTTCACACCACAAGCGACAACTATCAACTATATATATATACAACAAAATCAACTATATATATATTACAACAATCAACTATATATATATATATATATATATATCTACCAACGTATCTAACCCATATATATATATATATATATATATATATATATATATATATATATATATATATATATATATATATATATATATATATATATATATATATATATATATCATAAAAACTTACCATCGTTTTATAAGGTCAATTTCAGTTTCCTTGCTTTTTGACTGAGGTGATTCAAAATATTTTCATTGCTGACTTCTGTGCTGAGATCTCGATGAATTGACAGTAAAGCAAGACCTGTAATGCGATCCTCTCCAACACTATTCCGTAAATACGTTTTCAGACGCCTTAATGTCGAAAAGGTTCTTTCTACTGTTGCGGTGGATACAGGCAATACTGCTAAGATATTCAGGAGAGTAGCAATGTTAGGAAACCTCCTCTTGTCACACTTAGCCAAAGCACCGATCGCAGTTTTTGGTTTTTCATTTTCTAACAGCCATTTACGCTGCCAGAGACACCACTCTCCTTTTAGTGTATCCTCGTGAGGGTCTGGAAGGTCGTCTTTATAAAAGAGGATGCTTTTTCAATATGCTTATAAGGTACATTGCACTTTCTGGTAAAATATACTGAAGTGAAATGATAGTGGTTTCATGTGAGAGAAATCGATCAGTCAACGAAGAAATCAGATCATCAATAAACGGAATAAAAACTGAGATGCGGTAATATGATTCGGGATCTGATGTAGGCACATTACAACGATGTTTCTGGAACTTCGTAGTTCTTGGAATTGTTATTTCAATACCTAAGCTGTCGCATACATTTTTAGTTTGTGTGAATATGGTTTTAAACTCTGTGTCTGCATTTTGTCTATCTTTTTCGAGAAGTTGAATAATGTCTTTCACTAAGTTTATTGCAATGCAATGTCCAAATGAACACTCTGTAACTGTTTTGACAAGGTGTAGGTTATTCCAAAAATTTACTTAAAACGTATAATGTTATTATAAAATTCAAATTACTGATTGAATTTAACAATGAAGTAGCTTTCTGTGATAATTCACCAGGCCATTCTTTTATTTCTTCCAATGACGCAAGTATTGGCTCAAGAGTCTCTTTAAAAAGGAAAACCGCTTCATGCCGTTCACACCATCTGGTCTCGCACATCTTTTTGATCCTCTTGTTATTTTGGTTACTAGAAAACTCTTTTATTTTATCTTCCAGAAGTTTTGTGCGCTTCGGACTCGATCGAAAAAAGTGCATATTTCAGAGATGAATCCTAAGACGTTTCGAATTGCCTGAATTTTAGAAGAGTCTGAGAG
>JABUQX010037989.1:45000-52500 GCA_015478945.1 Trachelipus rathkii
ACCGACGACCGACGACCGACGACCGACGACCGACGACCGACGACCGACGACCGACGACCGACGACCGACGACCGACGACCGACGACCGACGACCGACGACCGACGGAGTGGGGAGGCATCTCTTTATCGGGGCCTACGGAGTTGCACATCTTCGATGGAGGCACTCTTACAGCCGTAAGGTATATCACAGACATCCTCGAACCATATGTCGTGCCATATGCCCCCTACATCGGTGACTCTTTCATCCTAATGCATGACAATGCAAGACCACACAAGGCCCAATGTGTGAACGACTACCTTAGGACGGTTCAAATTACGGCGTTGGAGTGGCCAGCATATAGTCCGGACCTCAACCCAATCGAACATTTGTGGGATATCCTGAAACGTCGGATCCGACAGCTGCAACCCCCTCCACGGACCCTCCCGGACCTGCGACAGGCACTGCACGACGTATGGGATCAAATCACTGTCCAGGACATTCGCCCACTCATCGAGAGCATGCCAGGACGGTGTCAGGCAGTCATCCGTGCCAGAGGAGGTCAAACACAGTATTGCTACAGCGCGGCCGTCGCCGTCGCCGTCGCCGTCGCCGTACGTACCAACATTGTCTGTTTGCAGCGCCGAGCTTCCAAACCTACTGCGAGACCCTTTGGTTGCACCTTTTCCTCACACTCTATCAACCTGTTCTGGGGAGGGAATCCACTGTCGTTGCGTTCGGAATGTCTTCAATAAAGTGTCTTCGCGTTCTTCAACCTTTTCTACCCTTCCTTCGTCACATACGCTTGTGGTGCGCTAATTTTGACGAGTAGTATATCTTAAAATAAAAATATCTCTAAAAATGAAACTGAAATCCAATACAATACCTTGAAATATTGTCCAACAAGAGATCCATCCAAAAACCCCCATTTTACTTCTCTCTGATTGACCATTTCTTCAAGCGAATCAAATGGGATTTTCACCTGTGTGATTTGGTTAATATTTTAAATAAATAGTTTGGAAAAGATATTTAAAGTTTACTTTTATTTTTTAAAATTAGTTGATTTTACACACAAAAATTTAATTTTCTAATTTCAGTTTAAGAAATATTTCTGTAAAATATTTTTATTTTTTTTTTACCATATTACAAATATTCTTTTTTTTTTATTTTTTTTTTTAAATAAATAAATTACAAACAATAATAATGTGTTTTGCATACTTAATCAATTATTCCAAATACTAATTAAACCTGACCTTAGGCACAATTAACTGAGCTTTCAAATTACACTTAAACGTATTTGCCAATATTAATGTCATAAGCATCCAAACAGCCATGAGAAGACGGCTGTTGTAAAAGTCCGGAAGGCGTTGAGCGCCTGAAAGATTGCATTCACATGATAAATATTCATAATACAACAGAAAATTATATATTTGTATTTATATTGTAATATATATATATATATATATATATATATATATATATATATATATATATATATATATATATATATATATATATATATATATATATATATATATATATATATATATATATATATATATATATATATATATATATATATATATATATATGCATATATACTTTGGCCAAGAAGTGCCCTTATCCAGAAGGTATACGAAAAGTAGTTGGACTCTGAAATGGAAGATTCTCTTCCTGCTTTATTCCTACAAAAATTTAATAATAATAATAATATTAATAATAATAATAATAATAATAATAATAATAATAATAATAATAATAATAATAATAATAATAATAATAATAATAATAATAATAATAATAATAATAATAATAATAATAATAATAATAATAATAATAATAATAATAATAATAATGTCCATATTAATTACACAACATATTTTCTATTTTTATGAAATTTATATCAAATGTTTTTAATGAGCTGTAAATAAAGGAAAACGTGAAATAAACTTCGGAAATGACCTTAAAAAAGATTACGAAGGCTCTAGATTTACTATTTAAAACATTTATCATTATATGTGATTGCCAGAAATAAGGACCCAAACCGATTTTCATGAAACTCAAAATTAAAAACTTAAAATGACGTATATATATAAATATAACATTTTATATATAAAAATATATATATATATATATAACTTTTTCTATATATATATATATATATATATATATATATATATATATATATATATATATATATATATATATATATATATAATGTTGAAATAGGAAATGAGTAAATGTAGCAATGACTGCTGTACAATTTCCATATTTATAACGCTCATTGCATTATTAATAACGGTATTATTATTATTATTATTATTATTATTATTATTGTATTGTGTGTGTGTGTGTGTGTGTGTATTGTATTATGTGTGTGTGTGTCGAATAATATGTATAATAATGTTTAGCTATGAATTAATATAATAATCTCTGATTCTCAAACTGAGCCTCCGACGATCTCTGTCCTACTCTCTCTCTCTCTCTCTCTCTCTCTCTCTCTCTCTCTCTCTCTCTCTCTCTCTCTCTCTCTCTCTCTCTCTCTCTCTCTCTCTCTCTCTCTCTCTCTCTCCCCCTTTGTTTCTTTTCAGACTCTATCTTTCTCGGTTTTCTCTCTATGTTTCACTTTCTGTCTCCTGCTGTCTGGTTTTCTCTCTCCACTCTGTTTCTGTCTGTCACACTCATCTATCTTCGCCTTATCCCTTGATTTATTAAATTCAATTGCAAGTGAATCTTTAGCACTATTTATATTATTTTAGGGGCATAGATTCTACATTCTGCTTTAGTGAAAGAGTTCGCTTAAACGATCTATGTAATGACTATTATTATTATTATTATTATTATTATTATTATTATTATTATTATTATTATTATTATTATTATTATTATTATTATTATTATTATTATTATTATTATTATTATTATTATTATTATTATTATTATTATTATTATTATTATTATTTTTAAGAAAACAGACATGTTAGACTTAAGATGATACTTACTATATTAGGGTTGGTGAACGCAGCAGTTGATGTGCGGTGCTTTAAAGTACATAATTCCCGTGCTTGTTGTGCAGTTTTAAAAATACAGGTTTACGATGAGATAGGGACCGACCGGGGCGGGAATTTGGAAGGGAGCCGGGGACGGATCTTTTTGGGCTTTTCTAGCCGAAAGTTTGTTTGTAATATTTGCCATTAAAATGAAAGAAGTTATGTTGTAATGAGAGATTGGCCTTCCCGTTTCATATATTAAAACAGCTCATTAATCTCTCATTACAACATAACTTCTTTCATTTTAATGGCAAATATTACAAACAAACTTTCGGCCTGAGTATGGGATCCCCACTGTCTCCCATACTCAGTAACATATATATGGAACTAACAGAATTTTATCATATTTTACCCCACCCTTTATTAAACAATAGTTTATGGATTAGATATGTAGATGACATTTTTGTCTCCCTCCCTCACAACACCAACCCTAATGATGTCCTAAACTATATTAACTCTATTCATCCTTCAGTTCAGTATACGATAGAAATGCCTTCCAACAACTCTATCCCCTTCCTCGATACCTTAATCACATGGAATAACAATCACTTGCAATTTACTATATATAGAAAACCAACATTCACACCAACTATATACATTGGCTATCTAATCATTCCCCAAACACAAAATTAGCTGTTCTGTCATCTCTATTTCTCCGTGCCTTTCGTATATGCTCTCCCCCTCTTCTAGCACAAGAAACTAAATACATCCACAATACTTTCAAATCACTTTACTATCCTGAGTTTTTCATCACAAAAGCATTTAACAAAGCAAAAAAGAGGTACTATAGCACCTTTCCCCCGAAAAATAGCAACACCTCCTTTTTACCAATTCCTCAATTACCATTATATTCGTTAAAACAAATATTACCAAAAAATATTACCCTCATTCCATCAAATAACATCACCTTAAAAAACATTCTCAAACCCCCAAAACGAAAAGAAAATCTCCCCCAAAGCTGTATATATCACATCCCCTGCAATACTTGCAATAAAACATATATAGGTGAAACCATAGATTTGCAAAGAAGAAAAAATCAACATACAGATGACCTGCACAAGGACAGGCATAAATTCAGCTTTAAACAAGTCATAGGCGTAACACAGGTACTCTATCAATATCAACAATATAAAGATGATCCAGAAATATCAATCACACGAACCATCGCAAAATCATGGAATCCTTTTGCAATTTATAATAGTAACAACTGCAATAAACATCCCGGTGAAGTTAAGATAGATTTTATTCAAAATGGATATCTGAAACACCAAAATTTTTTTACGAGCACCATGAAGAAAACAACAGACCAACTGAATGAACCACAGTTGCGGTATGATGAAGATCAGAAGAAATCAGTCACTTAGGTTGCAGAGGTCTCGCGTGACGGGACGAAAAAAAAACTTTCCTTTTTAAAATTTATTTCATTAAAAAAAAGTGTCTTCAACAATGTTTTTAATTTCTGCACATTAGTAATAAAAATGATGAATAAAGCATAACAATAAAAAATAAACCAAAGACTTTCTCTCTAAAATATATATATATATATATATATATATATATATATATATATATATATATATATATATATATATATATATATATATATATATATATATATATATATATATATATATATATATATATATATATATATATATATATATATATATATTAATTTAATTAATCAAATAATTTTGAAAAGAGATTTCGGAAAATATTTGATTTTCTTGAAGATATTCCTTTTAAATAAATAAATACATTATTATTTTAACAATTATATTTATTTCCTTTTCAGATTCGTTTGATATATCAAATTTCGAATATTTTTATGTTAAAAACTCGTAAAATTATAATTTGGCCTCAATTTTTAATTTGAAATCATAGTAAATACTCCAACCAGAAAAAAATTGATTATATTTAGGTATGTTTTTTTATATATTTTTGCATCAATTTATAACAAAGGTGATGGAGTAAAATATATATATTTTTTGATTTAACCCTCTATTATTAAGTGTAAATTTACAGTTAACCGCGCCCTGGTTTTTCCTGATTTTTGGCCGGGGCCAGGGGTCGCTAAAATGGCCGGGGTTGGCCAGGGCAAAAATACAGGTTTACGATGAGATGAGGTACGCTGTTTGGTGCGCTTTGAAATAGAGGTGCGATGCGGTGCGGAAAATTCCAATATTCGGCCTCTCATATGCTATATTATAAGCCTTACCATATAATAATAAACGCCCACTAGTTAAGTTGATTGTCGTGACAAATATTTGTTTAATCGGTATAATTTATATGGGGTTGTAGGATGTCACCTTAGATGCCTATTTTATGTTATTAATGATAATGAAATGAATATTTTGTTTTAATGCTATACATTATCTTTACTTTTATTTTATATTGTATTAGGAAAGGACAGAAGGTTGTCACTCCGAAATTCATTTTATTTACACAAAACAATAAACCTTTGCTTAATTCTGCTTGTTCTCCTTGTTATTCGCCCACAGGGGATGTGCTTTCAGAAATTACTTCCTTCTTCAAACTCTAGAAACTCATCTTTTGCTACATTTCATCTCGGAAAGATATTATTTTTTCTCTCTCTGATCTTGACACTTAGAAACTATAATATTCTGACAATAACTCTCCCGGGGTTCTCAAAACTTGATATTCTTTTCTTGCACCCTCACTTAGAAGACTCCTTCATCTCTGTCATTCAACTTCAACCTTTCCCCCTCTGCTTTACGGAAAAGATCTTTCAGCATTGGCCGAAGAGAAGGGATCCATCTCCTATTCACTCTTATGCTGAACACTCCCTCTTCCATTACTTCTTCAATATAAAAGAATAATAATCAGCAGTAAATAGTCAATGCTAGAAGGGTGGCCTTGGAACAAGGTACAGAAAACATGGTTGTCTTCAATGCCTGAAAAACGCAGTCCCTTCATCTATCTACTAGACATGATTTTCCACACAGCTGCATCAACCTCGAAACATAAAACTTAAACCTTCATATTTTTCTTAATATTATTTGTGTTTCCTTTTCTAGTGGTCTTACTTGGAAGGATCATATAATCTCTCACTAAAAAGATTTCAATTGGTTTGGTGATATGAGACACCTTTAAAACTACTTTTCGCACCCCAGTTACTTGCTCTTTAAATGATGATGTTTCGTCCTTGTATGTATTCACATATATGAGGTGGAACCACATATATTGCACAGCTTGATAAGGCAGAGCCTTGGGTTTTCGTTCTGTCAACTTTGTTATTCTCACTAACTTTAATTTTCTAATTTCTTTCTAGTAGTTGAATCCTTTTACCACTATCCTTATACAACGGACGCCCTTCTTTTGAACTCTTTTGTCCCATACCTTCTTTATTAAGGAGAGCTTATTCTACTAGTATTTCTACACAGTCTTATCATATATGTTCAATATACACGTCCTTCACTGGTAAAGGTTGGAACATACTCCTTTTTTTTTTTTTTTTTTTTTTTTTAGCTTCCGTTGATTGCCTCTTTTATACACCGCGTATCTCAGAGCATGTCACACTTAACATTTTCACCTGGCATTCGAATTCATCATAACTTCGGCGGAATTAAGTAAGTTTTTGATTTTACCCACCGGATTAAAGTCATAATTGAACAGAGCTGGGCGTGCCTATAATTTTTTTGAGTGCGCCTGCGCCTAATGCGCTATGCACCGCCTATGCGCCTATATTTTGTCACATCAATGCTCCTAGCGCCTATGCGCCTATGCGCCTTTGCGCCTGCGACTTTTCGCCGGCCGGTGCCTGCTCGCTAAATTTATTTGCAAAGTAAACTTTAGTGCGATAATAAAAGCATGCTTTTTTTATAAGGAAGAAAAACACATTTATAAATTTTTGTAATTAAAACACTAAACTAATATCTACATGTCCTCTTCCTCCTCCATGTCCTTCTGGTCCATGTTCCCCCAGGAGGTCCAGCACGAGCGCTGCAGAAGTTGCAAATTTTCAGAGCCAAAGTTGCTAACTTTATAAGTTCTTACTTTTAAGGGTAAAAAAAATGCTTTGTTCCTGTTCAAAGGCGCGGCTATAGGCGCGAGAATTGGCTGTGCGCCTATTTAAAAATTTGTTGCGCCTTTGCGCCTACGAATTGATTGTGCGCCATAGCCGGAAAAGGCGCATGGGCGCAACTTGGTGGCGCAACGCCCGCTCTGATAATTGACATGGTAGTATAAAGGTGACTTTGTTATTAGATATTGATTTAGACATTTTGTTACTTACATATCTGGAAAGATTTTTACATTGAGAAGCCATGATAGTAATGTGCAGAAGAGCGTACTCGCCAAAATGGCTGCCCAGGTCTGAAAATCAACCAAAATAATAAGGAAAATAGATTTATGAAAGCACAACAATTTTGATGCTTGTCCTATTGTACTATTTTAAACTCAATAAAAAAATTTAACTGATCTAGCTATCTTTCTTCTATCTATCTATCTATC